>WEIS01007781.1:0-19784 GCA_013389965.1 Todus mexicanus | reverse complement strand
GTCTGCCTGCTGTTACTCACAATGGTCCAAAAGCCTTTGTGGAGGTGTTGTGTTTCGCTCTGAGACCTGATAACTGACATGTCACATGAGTTATGAGGCTTCCCTGGGGTGGGACGTACCGTTGAGAGCTGATCACTGGGTGAATCCAGGCACAATCGCCTGAGCACCTACTTCCATTCTCTGCCACTTAAAAGTGGCATCAAGGTCATGTACCCCCGCTGGAAGGAGGGAGATACCTTGGCTTTCACAATGCAGTATAAGTTCACACGTGGGCGAGTAGAGGTCGGGTTTTCCGCTCACAACGGAGCTTCTTGAGCTCCAGGAAAGAGCAATATATTTTGGGAGCTTTACACCAACACTGCCTTCTGCAGTTCAGTCTCCTGCGGGTGGCAGCTACCCTGCTGCCCATGCGCGGCATCTTCCTAAACCCAATATTGCATTTCTCAGGAGCATTTTTTAGAATTCACTTAGAAGAAGCACTATCTCCGCCACCACTGGCCTGGGAGATTCCCGTTTCAGGTGCTAAAGCCTTAACATTTAAACGACATTCTCATATTTTCTGGTAAGACAGGGAGATTAGGGTTTGGAGACAAAGAGGCAAAAACCCAGCAGCCTTGCTAGTGTGTTATGCCACGAAATAGGGCTTGTGGAGTCACTGGAAAAATCCCTGAGGCGGAGTAGGTGGTTCAGAAAAAAACAGAGCTAATCATACCCAGAGACCTCAGTAGTGCACAAAGCAGAGAAAAACTGGGGAATCTGAGCAGGGTGTGATAGTGCAGATGATGGAGGTTTTGCCTGAGCTGTGGAAGAAGCAGATACTTCAAAATAAAAATATGAGGAGTAAGTACATACAGATAACCAGTATCTTTGGCCTTGAGCTCTGCCTGCTGAGATCAGGAGATTAATCTAAGCACCAAGTTGGTCTGTTTTGCCCTCTTGTGAGTACTGTCTTACCAACTGCCAGCGTTTTCCAGTGGAGTCCACATTAATCCGAGCACTGATTTAAAACGAATTCAGCGGTATTAATATCCTGAATAAAACACCATGCCTCCTCACGCGCGAAGCAGTGGGTCCAGCCCTGAGCGCCTTGTCCAGAGCGCTGATCTACGATAAAACTCTGCCTGAGGATGGCAGCATCAGACGAACGGCGCCGTTTGTTCCCAGCGTCGGGTTTTCATCGCCTGACAGTCCCTGCAAGGAAGGTGCTGGCATCATAGCTACGAGCGTTTCCTGCTTATTTGCTGGGAGTGTGAAGGATGGATGCGTTTCTCACGCTGTTTTCGTTTCCAGTGGCACACCATCCCCGCAGACAAGAGGGATTTCTCTAAGTAGGCCCTGGTGCTTTTGAAAGATTAGTTGTTACTTAACCGCTAAGCTAAATCAGTCAAGCAGAGAATCGCAACTGTTATTGTTCAGAAGCGATTTCGGATTCTCAACTCGCCGAGCAGAAGAGGGTTGCCTCAGGAAGAGACGTGCGCGCACATACATCCACACTCAATACACCGACGGGGGTGAAGACCCTGTGCTTTGCAGAGCAGCCACCCAGTTCACGCTCTCTCTGTCGGGCTTCGTGTTCCTTTCCGCAGCAGGTCTTGCTGGGGTCAGTCATACTTCAGTCAGCTGCGGTTTGCACTTCGTCTTTAACAGGAGTATTTCCACGTGACTCCACAGATAGAGTCTCAGAGGATGCTTCTAGAGCAGGTCACTTAGCCTAACCCTTTTTCAAGGCTTGTAAGTAAATGTTGTGATTCTGCAAGTAAAGAAATCTCAACGTTGGGCTTAGTGTTGGTAACATTTTCTTTTTCTTTCTTTTTCTTTTTCTTTTTTCCTTTTCCTTTTCCTTTTTTCTTTTTCTTTCTCTTTCTCTTTCTCTTTCTCTTTCTCTTTCTCTTTCTCTTTCTCTTTCTCTTTCTCTTTCTCTTTCTCTTTCTCTTTCTCTTTCTCTTTCTCTTTCTCTTTCTCTTTCTCTTTCTCTTTCTCTTTCTCTTTCTCTTTCTCTTTCTCTTTCTCTTTCTCTTTCTCTTTCTCTTTCTCTTTCTCTTTCTCTTTCTCTTTCTCTTTCTCTTTCTCTTTCTCTTTCTCTTTCTCTTTCTCTTTCTCTTTCTCTTTCTCTTTCTCTTTCTCTTTCTCTTTCTCTTTCTCTTTCTCTTTCTCTTTCTCTTTCTCTTTCTCTTTCTCTTTCTCTTTCTCTTTCTCTTTCTCTTTTTCTTTCTCTTTTATTCCCAGAATCTTTTGCAGCTGTTTCCTTGTACGGTGTAACCCACCACTCAGAAACCTGACTTGTATAAAGACTGAAAAAAAAAAAAGGAGGAACTTGGGGATCTAAACAAATAACATAAATCAGGTTCCTTTGAACCCGAGGACAAGTGACCTCAGAGCATCATGGACAACCATGTAAAATAGAATGTAGCAGCCATTTATTAGTAAAAACAAAACAAAACAGAGAAAAAAAAAAAAAAAAAAAAAAAGAAAAAGAAAAAAAGAAAAAAAAAAAAAAAGAAGAAGAAGAAGAAGATAAAAAAAGAAAAAAAAAAAGAAAAAAATCCCATGCCTGTCCTGGATCTTTTTTGGTGGTACCAAAGTTGAAGTCTTTGTGTTTTTTAGAAGGACTACTGAACTTGATAGAGAAAACGCGTTCGGTGAGTCGTACAGATAAGCGGCGAAAGGATCAGCCAGTCCTTTCAATGCCACAAACACCTGACAACACCTGCGAGTTCACCTTCTGGTTTCGAATAGTGGTTGTTTTATGGAAAGAAATGCGTGTCTTACCAGGTGGGCCAGAACCACGTTTGGATGAATGAATGGATAGAGCAGCGTTAGCCATACACAGTGCTTTTTAAAAGCAGCCTGGAAATTCTCACACCCCTCTCCCTCGGCCCTCTCCTTCTCTGGTATTTTGCCTGCTGTATGAATTAACGATTGTACTCCTCTGGAAATATTTTACAATTTAATATTGAGTGTAATTAAGAATATAATCACTGTTATCAAAAAAGGTATTTAACTCTGTTGTAGTTTCTTTATCATTCATGTGGATAAAAAGTCTATAATAAAAAAAAAAACCTATGAGATAATAGTTGAGCTTCCCTGTAATTTAATGGTATGGTTACTCCACTAAAGAAAACAACCGGGAAATTTATCCCCAAGAATACCTTTTTTAAGAGTATTTTAATTCACAAATAATGCATTGAAAGTATTTCATGGTAGAAATCTCCTGCCTCTGGTTATTTTATTGTAGGATCATAGAATGGTTTCGGTTGGAAGGGACCTCTGAAGGTCATTTAGTCCAACCCCCCTGCAGGGAGCAGGGACATCTGCAACTAGAGCAGGTTGCTCAGAGCCTCCTCAAGCCTGACCTTGAATGTCTCCAGGGATGGAGCCTCTACCGTCTCCCTGGGCAACCTGTTCTGCTACCCTCATAGTAAAGATCTTCTTCCTAATGCCCAGTTTAGAAAATATTTGGAAGCAGATTTAGTGGAATTTCAGGAAGTGCCTTGTGGATCCACAGAAATTAAGGAAGACTTACGTCAAAATCAACCTACTTTTAAGACCACAGCTTCCAGGTCTTTTCCTGATGATGTGCAACACCACGATGGCCAACTCTTTCCTGAGTGAAATTCATCTGTGTGCAAAAGGTTTCATGGTGTCATCCCTGAGCGTAGGACCGTGTAGAAGATTGTCCACCCCAGTACAGCACCGCCAGCATCTAAAAGTGGTGTCAGCCACCCCCAGCAGCTGGTTGTGTCAAAGGGTTCCTCTCTCCCTATTCCGCTCATTCCCAGCAAATCCCTGAGTGGTTACATCAGCTGGTTTTACATTTCCCTGGTTCAGCCCAACAGATTGGGAAGGCAGGGGAGGAAGGGCACAGCCTGTTTCCATGTAGCTTGCTCCTGTAGCAGGTGAGCTGACGAGACTCAAATACAAGCTGGTATCGTTACGGCTTTTGTAGCGGGGGGAAAAATACCCACAGTGAAAGCTCCAGTAAAGCTGGACCAGGCCAGACCAGAAGTTCATCTGTGCCAGGACCCTGTTCCCAATGACAGGTGAAATCAGATGCAAGCAGTTAGATACGTTCCCAGAATATCATTGTAGCTTCTAATGATTTACCGCTCATAGGTTTTCTGACCGAGACATGGTGTCTTGTATTTAATAACCCTGAAAGGATTTTTTTCTTCCATGAACTCATGCAGTAACTCCTCAAAACCTAGTCGCACTTTTAGCAGCTTGCAGCACCCTGTGGTAGCAAGCTCCACAGTTTAAATACAGGTTGTGAGGTTAAGATTAAAACACAGCTTCTGGTGTTTAGAGCTGAATCACAGAATACCAGGTTGGAAGGGACCTCAAGGATCCACACATTAGCTTCATTTTATACCCTGGGCTTCTTGCACTGGTCGAGTATCGCTTCTCCTCACCAGTTGTGATTTGACAGGCATCTATCGAGCCTTTTTGGTTGTCTTTCTTCTAGGCCAAAGAGTGGCACTCATCCCTCCAACAAAAGCAATCCCATGGCTTTGTAGTCCTCACGTACCTCTTCCTTATCAGCTCTGTCCTGATGGAGAATTAGCTGCTTAGAGTATTCAGGGTACAGGACACTGTATAGATTCTAGTACAGAGTGACATGATGATACTTTCAGTGATGAATGAACTCATCTTTAGTGTGGTGGTAAAACAGCCTTGCCACTATACATCAAAAATCTTGCCCAGACATAAAGTAATCCCGCTGCTCAGTAAGAAATTACTGCTCTAATGGCTCCTGCGTGCCAGAGCTCCTGGATGTCGTCAGGCATCCAGAGTAACCTGTGGTCCCTCACCGTTTGGGAACCAGCCTGTTCAGCCCCAGGAGCAGATATGAAGGATTCACAGAAGATTTCCTGGGTTTATACGCCCTGCCCAGCAGCATTCAGACGATCGTGTTCCCCCGCGACTTTCCACAGCAAGTAAGTAGCGCGACCCGTGTGTTGTTCAAGTTGTGGCACTGTGCGTTGAAGGCGTAGTTTGCACAGGTGACAGAAGGGATGTGTAGCAAACACATTTAAAATTGAACATTCCAGCTCGAAATGTCCCATTTTCACGTGGTTGGTTGTGCTAAACCCCGCAGCCGGGAAAAGGAAACGCCACCTCTCTGGTTTGTAACTGATCTACAGACCACAACTGCACACGTTAAGATGGAGCATGCACCTCAGAATTAAGCGTGATTGACGTGTTTTGAATTAAAACACCATCCCTCACGCTGATAAAGGTCAAGAATGTGATCCTAGGAAACAAACACGGAGCAGCCACCGCCTGAACAAATCTACTTCGGTAAACATCCAGGCCAGTTTCTTATCGCTGGTTGCTCTCTGTTTGCTTTCTTCTTGTGCCAAAGTTCGTACATGTTTAAGTGATGAGGACCCCATTAAACACTTGAGTTTCACAGGCTCAACCCTCAACTTTTTCCACCAGCTGGCGTCATAAAGAGAAGGAAAAAAAGGATGCTGGAAGGTGAACCCAGTCGTTGATACGGTTGTGTATGCAGTACACAGAGAATCATACAACCATAGAATGGTTTGGGTTGGAAGGGACCTTCAAGGTCATCTAGTTCCAGCCCACCTGCTCTACATACCCCGAGGTTGTGTCTATACCAATGTTCTCTGCACTTGAACTCACCTGTGTAGTTAAATCATTGCAGTGCCTGCGGCAGGGTTGTGTTTGAGCCTACCAGTGTCCACGGGAGCAGTTCCCAGCACGGATGTCGAGCCAGCCCAGACCTGCAGCCTTTCCCGATAGCAGTTTGGACGTAGCCACCCTGAGCTGAAAGGTGAGGGTTTCGTGGTGTGGGTGCAGCTCTTTGGTGCCACATGGGAGTGATACCAGCCATGGTTAATTTACTGGGGTAAGTTAATTCACTGGGAANAGGTCTTCCTCACAGAAAGGAGGATAAAACCCTGGCCTGGGCTGCCCAGGGAGGTGGTGGAGTCGCCGTCCCTGGAGGTGTTTAAGGCCAGACTGGATGCCACACTTAGTGGCAGGGTTTAGCTGAGTGGTGGTGGTAGGTCCTAGGCTGGACTCGATGATCTCAGAGGTTTTTTCCAGCCTTAATTATTCTGTGATTCTGTGTGATTCTGTGATAGTCCATGTTGTTGCTGCCCTTAATATAAAATGGATGTCCTGTTACTGTGGAAAATAAACATTCAGCTTTTCTTATACGACGTGCAGCTTGTCAATACCTGAAAGAAACCTGTGCAGGTGACCAACTCTCGCTTCTGCAGCTGCTGCCCAGGAGAGGCAAAAGTTAATAGCTGTATTACAGATCTTAGTTTTAGCCTTTCTTTCATCAAATCCCTTGAGAATGGCAAAAACCACAGCACAGGCTACGCGCCGAGCTGTGATCTGAATTTTCCTGGGTGCTCGAAGGAACAGCAAAGAAAAAGCTCATTAGCAATTGACAGTTCTTTTTCCCTCGCAGAGCTGGGTTTCCATGAACTGCCTGCAATATCTCCAAACTGAGCTCTATCTTTCAGACGCGGTGATGCTTCTCTAGGACTTCAGACTCCTCTCACTTGCTTCTGAGATAGTTTAGCACAGTTATGTTGATGGAGAAGTGCAGTAAGTAAAAGCATGGAGAGGTACGTGCTTTCCCTTACCTGAGAGCGTGGGAACAGACCTTCTCTTGCTCGTCAAACCATCTCTCTCATTGACCTCTTCCACCTTCCGTTGACCTTGTTCTGAAAAGGCAGGTGGAATCCAGTGAATCATGATCTGGTTATCTGAAGCAGACAGTATATCTGAGCATTTACTGCTCTGGAGATCGATCATACCGGCAGGTAAGTACCTTGATTGCTATTTTAAAGGGTTCTTTCCGTATGAATAGGCCAATTAAAAGCATTGCAGTGACGGTTTGGAAGTTTTGTCTGAATTGGGTATGGCAAGCAGGATAAGGATTCAAGTTCAGATTCACTAAAAAATTTATTCTCCATTTTCCATCATTTTTACGTAAAACTTCAAGGCAGGCGTGCCAGAAGTCTGGTATAAATTTTGCAGTGTACAAAAACCAGTGCCTTTCTCAGCAAACCTGTATTTTTTAGGCTATGTCAACATGGAAATAACAAAATCAAAGCCTAGCATCTGCTCTGACCCTTTTAGGTAACCACTTTTCCCACGCTGGCTTTCAGAGCTGAATCTGTCTGCTATGAAAGGCTTCTCCTGTAGGACATCTCACTATTTTCCTTTTCTCTCTAAGGGGTTTGTCCACTGAGTTTACACCCAGATGAGCATGGCAGGGGGGTTGGAACTAGATTATATTTAAAGTCCCTTCCAATCCAAACCATTCTGGGATTCTTAATATATTTCGACACAATTTCACTCAACCTGCTTGGGTTATTCAGAAGATATTTTTGGAGGGCTTTTTTTTTTTTTTTCACTGTAATTGTAAGATTATCCTTGATACACACGCTGGCATGAAGTGTTTCACCTCCAAGCTGCTTAGCCAAGTGCTCACTAATACATTCCAGAGCAGGTAAATGATCTACAGCTGTGCTGAGAAGCTCAGGGCCTGCATACGGTTGGGATCTTGAGCCCTGTGGTGTGAGCCTCTGCGGCCACATCCACACCTAGCTGGTTGCCCTGGTCTCCCTGGGTTTGTTTTATCTGTGCTGGCCGTTTGCAGCGGTGGACTGCACTCAATCCGCATGAGATAAGATGTTCTTGGGGAAAAGAGCTGTCTCCCCCACTGCAGCTCCCTACTCTGGGATCTCAAGCTTCTCCACGAAACCAAGTTTGGAGTCAGGTGGGTGCTGAGGTAAAAAAGAAGGGAAAAAAAATAATCAAGGTGTTCTATATCTCCTTCAGGAATATTTAAAGTATTCCTTAATGTCTCTGAAAGTTCAATGAAAGTGAATTTTCATTCACAAGAGATGTTTGTGGAGAAGAACATGTCCAAGACACTTCCATCATGTCTTCACACTGGGCACGGTGGAGGTCTGTAAGTACCGTTCAGCAGATGGTCAGGCTTGCAAGAATGAGCTCTGTATTTAGCATCTTTTCCCCACAGGGTGTGGTCTGAGCACCAAAAAAAGTCAGTAAAGGAACTCCCATTGACTTTGGTGAGCTTTGGATCAGACTCAAACTCGCAAATGGGTTTCACAAAGCAATTTAGGTTTTGGTTTGATCTTTCTGTTTGTTGGACCAACAAGGGAAGCACCACTGGCATCTGCCCAGATATAAAGTTCTCCTTTCTCAGGAAGTCTTTTGTGGTATAGCCGATGTGGAAAGGGTTTTTGACACCATGCTTGCTCTGACTCTAAGCCAAATAAAAGGCCAATGATGCCCTGGAGGAGGGAAGGAAGGTGCTTACATACCAGGTGTCCTCTTCTGTGGATGGTACAGAATGGGTAATGGCGCGTGGCTTAACCAAACACATACCTGCTTATGCCTGCAGGCTTGCTATCCGTTTTTCATTTCTCCATAAAATCTATTTAATGTACTTCATTCACTGGTTTCTTACTCCACAGAGGAAAATTCAAAGCCATGGCCATTAGCTAAATGTGCTCAGTGGTTTGGACTGTGGACACCTGAAACCCTGCCAAACAATCTGCAGAGGCGCTTTGGACCTGCTTGATACCAGCAGTGAGGCAAGAGGAGCTGGAATTGTTTTGCAGATATTTGTTTATCTAGGCACAGCAGGAAAACGTGTCAATCTCTGCTGTGAGTTTTGAAATACCTGCCAATCTGGAGCACATTAACGTCTTCTGTGTGAACTTGTTAACACAAAGGAGCCTCCACCCTAGAGCACCACTCCTTCTCTGATCACAAAGCCCAGGTAATCGCATTTTTTTCACGAGATAACTCAGCGTAGTTGCCAGCTCAACCCCAGTCTGGCAGTAAGGACCAGGGGCTTTTGCAGAGCAAGACAAGCTCTAGGTCTGCAGAAGCTACTCTGACTGAGGCACGGGAAGAGGTGGGTGCTGCAGAGCGAGTTTGATGATCTCCTCCTCCTCATGGTGCAGTGAAGAACAGCTAAGCCAAGCTGTGAGAAACACCAGAATGAAACACGTTTGAAACCCAGCCCTAAACTGGCTGTCACCAGTTAACAGCTCAACAGCAGCTCCTTAAATTCCTACCTCACTCCTTCCAGCGTGAAGAGCCAGGTCTGTGTAACACCCAGAAAGCAAGGATGGGACCGAGACTTACTGTGGTCCTGTAGTCACCCCTTGGCCAGAAGCCATCTCAGGTGGTGGGGTTCTCTTGCCTGGAGAGCACCCAAAACACAGGGCTGCCTGTCCTCTTCCACCCAGCCTGCTGGAGGAGACCCAAAGGCACCACTCTGGGGACATGGTGTGTTTCTGCAGTGCCTCCTGCATGCGAGCTACAGGGGCGGTTTTGTTGGAAGAAGTTCATGCAATCATAGCATGCCGGGAGGAGTCCAGAACGCAACAGAAGCCCTGGCAGGCTTCTAGGTGGAGTCCAGCTCTGTCCTATGCTCCACCAGAACGGTGGAATTGCTCAACAAAAGGATGGTGAGTAAAGCCTCTCTTTGATCCACCTCCACACCTTATTGATTGCCTGTAAACGGAAGAGATTATTCTTCCCTCATAAAAACCAGGGAGAGAAGAAAGCAATCAAGCGAGGCAAATGAAGTGAGCAATTAGTCTGAAGTCCTTCAGGCCAGCTTTACTTTCATGCACGGTTTTAGCAGCACGATGTTGACGCAGGGATCTCCAGCGGTCACAAGGTAATCCAGAAGCTCGTCATCTTATTCTGCTCTAGATTTAAATTGCCGTGTCTTAGTTTCTTAATGGTTTTCTTGTTGGTTGGTTTTTTTTTCAAGTTGAAGGGTGAGACTGAGGGCTCCTTAGGACACCTTACTGATGTGACTAAAAGAGATGGTGTCATGGGGGGCTGGAGGATTCAAGCAATGTTTATTTTTCAGTAGCGCGTAGACCGGCTCTTCTTGCACCGGGGAAATTTCACATGAGACCCTAAAACAGCGTCTGGGCCAACACTTCAGTTTATTCACAGACACACACACACTAATGGATAAGAAGCAAAGCCTGGACAGTCTCCTTAGCTATGGAATTCCTACAAGATTACTGTCCAAGCTTTATAGAAGTAGGAATTGTTGCAGATCCCTCTGATTCATGTTGATAGGGGTAATGGTTGTAGTGATAGGACAAGGGACGATGGTTTTAGTCTCAAAGAAAGAGTATCAGGCTAGAGAGAAGGGAGAACTTGTTGGTGCTGAGGGTGGGGAGAGCCTGGCCCAGGTTGCCCCGAGAGGTGGTGGCTGCCCCATCCCTGTCCCCATTGCAGGGGAGGTTGTTGGGGGCTCTGAGCAACCTGCTCTAGTTGCAGATGGTCCTGCTCCCTGCAGGAGGGTTGGAGCTAGATGACCTTGAAAGGTCCCTTCCAGCCCAAACCAGTCCAGGATCCTATGAGTCTAGGTCGTATACAGTACTTTTGTCTGGGCAGCATTTCAGAGCTGGTCTCACTCTTCATATAAATGTGAGTATGGGTTTGGTTTGGCTTTTTTCCTACTGTTGGTTGTATTTTCTTCAGCCACTCTCTTTTTTCTTGCGCTACCTCTGCCTACATAGATTTTTCAACAACAATTCAATTTTAAGTCAAGCTTATTGATGCAAAGAGAGTACAATTTAAAGTGCAACTTCTCAGACTTCACATACAAGCTCTTTTTATACCTGACAACACATTGGCAGACAATTTATTCTTGTGCTTATTAGCTGGATGTCATCAGGATACAATCTGTGACTCCACATTTTATTTTTATTCAGGAAGAGGAGCTAGAATAGAATAAAATAACGATCAGAAATCTGCGTATCACACATGCAGGCTGGAAATACATGTGTGCTTACGCGTGTCTGTGTTTGTAGGGCAGTATTAGTATAAAGCGACACCTGACTCTGACTTGAGCACTTATTTTTTTTATCCATTATACTTCCCAGTAATAAGGTTTTTAAGCTTCTACAAGAGGAATATTATCATAAAAGCAAGAGGCAGGAGATCTGCTTGAAATTCCCAGCCACGCCACAGACCCTCTGGCTGACGTAAGACAAATTGTTAGCCTCAGCTTACCTGTCGCAACAGTAGGTTAGTCATAGAACCATAGAATGGTTTGGGTTGGAAGGGAACTTTCAAGCTCATCTAGTCCAACCCCCCTGCAGGGAGCAGGGACATAATGATACATCCCTGCTTTGCATGCTTGCTATGAAGAAATTTTCACCCACCATTGTTAGAAACTTGGTGCTCGGGTGAGGCTTTTGGTAACAAACAACACTGCTGTGATAAAGTAATGCAGTTCGTTGCCATGAAGCAAGAAATCGTATTTTGGGCCCCCGTCATTCTTCCATCTAGTTGTCGATCATTCCTAGTTACTCCCATGTGTGATGTCTGAGATGTTTTACAGGAGTTAAGCGCTCCACCTCTGGAGGCAGTGAAAAAGAAGATATAACCTCCCCTCAAGCTTGGGCTGGGTTACATTTTCTGCTAGTCTCCATCTCTCTCCTGGGGCAAATTCGCTGGGATTAGATTAAAGTGAGTGCTAGATGTGCTAGAGCGTGATGCCACAGCCCTTGTCCATGCCAAGATGAGTTACCATAGACAAACATGAGTCAAACTAAAGATGCCTGAGGAAGCCCATTGCCTTAAGAGGAACAGGGAGGTTTTTGATGCCAAATTAAATTCTGCCTTTTTGGATCTGTCCCTCGACCCGTCTTGCTTTGGTTTCTAGTTGGCAAAGTGCCAACGGCAGAATCTATCTCACAAGGAAGTTGTAACGATAATTCACGTTAGAGATGGTGAAACGCTCAGGCGTCATAAACGGATCTAAAACAAATGCGCTGGGTTTGAACATTAAGCTGCGATCTGATTGTCTGTTGGCTTTCTGTTTCAGGGTGGGCCGTGCTGGTGACGAGGGTTTCCACAGCACGATGGTTTCCAAGGAAGAAGGTGTTTTACTCCCCTGTTTGTCTTCATTAGCGTTTCAAATCAGTTTTGCAGAGTCTGTGTGGCGACGCTGCCGAGAGGCGCCAGGAAACAGCAGCGTTACGATATGTGCAAGATTAGCAGGTCCAGAGCATGGAATGGGCTCCGAAGGAGTGAACAAATGAGCCGTGTTAGACCTGTTTCTGTTGCTGGTTTAGAGATGGAAGAGGTTTGGTTTGTACTTTGGTAGATAGAAGACCCATGAGTTAATTAACTGAGCTGTGAGATTTTTGAAGAAAAAGTAGTTCCCAGGAATACTTTTCTAACACAGAGCTGGGCAACCCCCTCCATCCATCGTTTGCAGCACTAGGACTGTCAGTATTGGCAGCCTGTAACAAGCTGGGGTTATTTCACAAAAGGCTACTCAGGGGGAACCTTCTCACTCTCTCCAACTCCCTGAAGGGAAGGTGTAGACAGGAGGGGGATGGGCTCTTCTCTCAGGCAATTTGTGCCAGGATGAGAGGGCACAGCCTGAAGCTGCACCAGGGGAGGTTTAGGTTGGATATTCAGAAGCTCTTCCTCACAGAAAGGAGGATAAAACCCTGGGCTGGGCTGCCCAGGGAGGGGGGGGAGTCCCCGTCCCTGGAGGTGTTTAAGGCCAGCCTGGATGCCGCCCTTAGTGGCAGGGTTTAGCTGAGTGGTGGTGGTAGGTCCTAGGCTGGACTCGATGATCTAAGAGATCTTTTCCAGTCTTAATTATTCTATGATTCTATAATTTCTTAAAGCTATTCATTGGCAAAACTCACCTGTGATGTCCATGCTCTCTTCAAGGCTCATCGCCGTCTACTTACGATGTTATCATGGTGTCTCTCAGTGGAAGCCTCTTACTGTTGGTTGCCATCAGCGTAGCAATAAGCATTCTCCGGAGGTGAGTACAAGAGGACCCAGGGTTGCCAAGGGAATGTACGCAGCGATGAATTCCTACAGAAACAAGAACCCATTGAAACAACCTCCCAAACCCAACTGCTTCTTAGGGTTCTCCTTTATGTAGGCTCTTTCTCCATCTGTCCACAGGAGGGTTCATTAACAGTGGCTGAAAAATTGCTGGTGTCAGTGCGTGGGTACTATCTGTTTTAGAATCATGGAATCATAGACTCATTTAGGCTGGAAAAGACCTTTAAGATTATCACATCCAACTGTTAACCCATCACAGCCAGGGCACCACTGCCCCGTGTCCCTCAGCACCACATCTCCATGGCTTGGAAACCCCTCCAGGGACCAGGGGGACTCCACCCCTGCCCTGGGCAGCCTGGGACACCACAAGACAACCTTTGCCAGGAAGAAATTGTTCCTCAGCTCCAACCTAAACCTCCCCGGGGGCAACTTGAGGCCGGTTCCTCTTGTCCCTTGGGAGCAGAGCCCGACCCCCCCCGGCTCCAAGCTCCTGAATTTCAGGGAGTTGTGCAGAGCCAGAAGGTCTCCCCTGAGCCTCCTTTGCTCCAGGCTCAACACCCCCAGCTCCCTCAGCCGCTCCTCCCCAGCCTCCTGCTCTAGCCCCTTGCCCAGCTCCATTACTCTTTAGGCCAGTGGCATTTAGTTTTGTTTTATATCTGGACCGAAATCTTCTCCTTCCCAGATTTTATTGAAATGCATATTTACATGTATTGTGAACGTACTGAGAAATATTCAGAGACCCTCTAATTTCTCACTACTCCGAACATTTTCATTTTTCGCAAGAACAATTTATTTCTGTGATGAGACAGTAAGTGATCAGTTTTAAGGTATCTCTTCAAAGAAAAATTCTGTTGAGCTTTAGCCTGAGTTCATCCAGCCAAGTGGAGGAGGGTGATGAGGTCACAGTGTGTTTTATACTAAAGGGCAGAAGATTAGGGGGAGAGGAAAAGGTCACCTCCATCATTAATTGAATCAGCTCTATCCCAGCTGTCGGTTCTCCACTGCCATAAGTTACATCCTGTTATTAATTGGATTGGGTTCGAAATACAAACAGCTCTTCACGGTTATCTGGCACGTCATGATCTGGTTTGCTCCGTTTCTGTCATGTCAGGCGCTGCACGTCAAAATACTCCTCCAAAAACCTCAGTACGTCTGTGGTGGTGGAAAACATTACAGCGATGAAGCACAGCTCTGAGAAGATTTCAACGGTGGATTTGAAAGGCCCGGTGTGTCTGAGTTACGTTTCTGACGAGCGAAATCTGTCCCCGGGTTTTGCTGTCTCCGAAGAGACCGTTTCCATTTTCGAGTTGCCGTTCTTCTCCTTCGCTGTCTCAGTGACTCCCCGCGATTCAGCGCCAGAGCAGTGAGGGCCCCACAGCTTCTTCCACCTGCAGCTTTCTTCTGGAGAGGAAAGGGGATGAAAGACTGGGAGGGGTGCGTGCTGGTGGGCTGACGGGCTGACACGACTGCTCTTCATTCCCTCCACCATCGCCTTGGACTGTGAACTCGTACCATGCCAGTATTAGAAAATGCAGGAAAATGGAGTGGAAGTGGAGAAAAAGTGTAGATATTATGTACCTTTCCCTGTGAGGTGTTAAAAAGTGACCGTAGGGACGTAGACCTTTCTGTATTATCTCTTTCTGTGGGATGAGTCATGGGGGGAAAAAAATACTGGGAGGGGGGATTTCTGGTAATTTTTACAAATATTTCCCAGTCCCCCTGACTCACACGTGGATCCCACACATTATGCTGAGACCTAACCTTTTGCAGATGGTTTCCTACTCTCTGCACGACTCCCTGACTGTGCTAAGGTGATTAGACAGGCTGCAATCACTTAAGTCACCGTGTCTGTGATTTATTTATTTCTTTATCTGCCCACTTTTATTACAGCCTGAAAGAAGATACTGCCCATTAATCTTTAAACTGAGTGCTGCGGCTTTCCCAGCAGCGACGACCTCCGCCTCTGGCATGACGACAGCAAGCCTGGTTGTTCTCTGCATTCAGGCGGTGGTTCCAGGGGACAGATCAGTCTGAGATCAGGCACAGAGAAGGAAAGGTGTGCTCCCTGGATCTGGCCAGCCTAGTCCAACTTCATGCCCTTTGCTAACTCCTGCTGGGAACCCTGCAAAAGACGCAGGATATGTATTTTTCCACTTCCCTTATCAACTTTCTTGGCCTACTTCCAGCAGACTTTCCATACAAATAGAGGGAAAGTTGAAGGAAGCAGGAGAAAGGCCCTTTGACCAGTGAGTGGCATTGTCTGTTCCTCCTTTGTGATCACACCTTACAGAGCAGTAATCAGGATCAGGCCTGTGGGGACAGGACAAGGGGGGATGGGTTGGAACTGCAAGAGGGAGATTAAGAGTGGAGAGAAGGGAGAACTTGTTGGTGCTGAGGGTGGGGAGAGCCTGGCCCAGGTTGCCCCGAGAGGTGGTGGCTGCCCCATCCCTGTCCCCAGTGCAGGGGAGGTTGTTGGGGGCTCTGAGCAACCTGCTCTAGTTGCAGATGGCCCTGCTCCCTGCAGGGGGGTTGGACTTGATGACCTTGAGAGGTCCTTCCCAACCCAAACCAGTCTGTGCGTCTATCATTCTGTGAACATTAAGACACTTAGCAGTCAGCAGCAGGTTGAAAGTGATGGTGGTGTCAGTGATTGTCCCTTAGCTGGTGCCTCTAGTTAACATCACTGGGAGTAATGCTCTCAGGACTCATGTTGTCAAACAGGAGACCTAAGGTCCACCAAAGGTATGAATAGGAGGGCTACAGCCTATGAATTTCCTCCTCTTCCAAGCTTCAGATGGAGCTGCCCTTTGACTGGGGAAGCTATTGATGGAGTGTCGAGCCCCAGCAGGACACATCATAATGCTGACATTTTTGTGTAAGCTGCTGCACATGATGCTTATCAAAACAGAGATGTGGGACAGGCACGGAAAGATGAGGTTCTCCTGCACAGATTGATGCAGGTATTAGACATTTCAGAGACCTGATTGAAAATCCGTGTGCTGTACTGCAAAGGCAGTCAGACTTCAGTCACCATTATAACACCTCTGTATTCACAGCATCGCAGTATCACCCAGGCTGGAAAATACCTAAAAGATCATCCAGTCCAACCTTTAACTCTAATCTTTATCACCCCTAAGACATATCCCTCAGCACCTCATCTCTACGCCCTTTAAACACGTCAAGGGATGGCGACTTACCCCCCTCCCTGGGCAGCCTGTTCCAATGCTGGGCAACTCTTGCAGAGAATAAATTCTTTCTAATGTCCAGCCTAAACCTCCCCTGGTGGAGTTTCAGGCCATTGCCTCTTGTCCTGTCATTATTGACTTATGAGAAGAGACCAGCACCTGCCTCTCCACAACGTCCTTCATCCCACAAAGGTGGTTTGAGTAACTTTCCCATTAGCAGAGGTGGAAACCAGACATGATTCTGAAACTGAGGGGACATGTCAGCCATCCCCAGATGCAGCAGGATCATGTTAGCCATATTCCCTTTCAAAATGCTGCTGCTAACACCATTTTCCATAGCCTGATGGAAACACACATTTGTGCATCTGTGGTGGCAACCGCCGGCTTCTTGCCCGTAGTCGTCTCAGACCACTTTGGACTCCCTCTTGCGCAATACCTGTGTTGAGTGATCTGCTCCTGCCTGTTCATCTCTCGTAACAGCAGCCTCACACACCTCTTCTTTTTGCCCTCCTTCATACCTCTGCTTGCTCTTCAAAGACAAAATCCCTCCCCGTTGTCAAAATTCATGGAGCTGTTTCCTCATCCTCCTTTAAGTCCCTCCTTAAGACCCGCTGCTGCCTCAGCGCCTGCAAATCCTGACCGCCTGTCTCCAGTAAGCGGAGAGTTCCTGTTCTCTGACAAACTCTACTTATTTTCTCGCTGCCCTGCTCCCCGTGTTGGCCTGCTTTGGATAGCCAGCTGAGATGCGGGCTGGAAAATCCCTGTGCCTGTCACCTCTGATAAAAACACCTGTATGGTACCGAGCGTAATGGGCTTTGGTTCTGGACTGACGTGCTCCAGCACAAACACGATGCAAATGGTGACTGGGGTGGAGTTGTCAATAATCATGCTATAATGTAACGTAACACAACATAAGATCGTACAACTGGCAGCACCAAGGTGAACAGCGGTGTGTGAGACAGCAAACAACATTTGAAGTCTGTTACAGTTACGGAGCTATGTACGATGAACGTGGGAAATGGTATCAATAAATTCAGGTGTAAGTTCAGAATTCTGGGTGGTTTTCCTTTGTGCTTCAATCCCCAGGCAGTCGTTTGTGTATGAAGCCGTGTTAATGTCCTCTCGAGGCACAACTCTTAGGAAAGCTGGGAGGCGGTGCTTTCGGAGGGGAGAATTATTCACTTTCCAAATACGCAACGGCAGAGTTGATACAGCACAGCACGTTTAGAGTCACGGACAAGACAAAGATCTTTCCTGTACATAGCTGTTGAAGGGTATGAACCAGACACACATTCTCTCGAATGTACAGAATCACAGAAAATCACAGAATCACAGAATTGGGGTTGGAAGAGACCTTAAAGACCATCTAGTTCCAGCCCCTGTGCCATGGGCAGGGACACCTCCCACTAGACCAGGGTGCTCAAAGCCCCATCCAACTTGGTCTTCGACACTGACAGTGGTGGAGCACCCACAGCTTCCCTGGGCTACTTCTGCCAGTGTTCCAAATCAGGGGTCATCCTGCTGGAAAACAGCTCCATGGAGAAAGACCTTGGAGTCCCGGTGGAGAGTAAGTGATCCACGGCGAGCAGCAACGTGCCCTTGTGGCCCAGAGGGCAAATGGGATCCTGGGGTGCATGAGGAAAACTCTGTCCAGCAGGTCGAGGGAGGTTCTCATTCCCCTCTTCTCCGTCCTGCTGAGACCACCTCTGCAATACTGTGTCCAGTTTTGGGGCTCCCCAGTTCAAGAGAGACAGGGAGCTACTGGAGAGAGTCCAACGGAGAGTGATGAGGATTATTGAGGGACTTGAGCATCTCTGCTGTGATGACAGGCTGAGAGACCTGGGGCTGTTTAGTCTGGAGAGGAGAAGCTGAGAGGGGATCTGAGCAATGCCTATAAATATCTGAGGGGTGGGGGTCAGGAGGAGGGGGCCAGGCTCTTTGCTGTGGTGTCCAGCAATAGGACAAGGAATAACGGGTATAAGCTTGAACATAGGAAATTCCACCTCAACATGAGGAGGAACTTCTTCACTGTGAGGGTGACAGAGCCTGGCCCAGGCTGCCCAGAGAGGTTGTAGAGTTTCCTTCTCTGGAGACTTTCAAAACCTGCCTGGACACGTTCCTGCGTGTCCTGTCCTGGGTGATCCTGCTCTGGCAGGGGGGTTGGACTCGATGATCTCTTGAGGTCCCTTCTAACCTCTAGCATTCTAAGATTCTATGATTCACGACTGCTCATGAGGAATAAACTAACACAATCCTGAAAACTTGCATGAAATGAGCTCGAGTCTCATTAGCTGTAAAGGAAAGTTAGATCGCAGATGCCGTGATGGACAGTATTGAACAGTACATGGAGAATGAAAAATACCAAGGTCTTCACAATGCTTCACCAGCCTGAAGTTTAATCCTTTGACATCTCTAAGGTGGTTTAAAGCTCTCCTTTATGGTGATTGACCGCACTCTGCAGATGACACCACAGGAATTTACTGCCACGAAACACAACACCATAATGAAGAAAAAAAACATGCTTTCCTTCTAATGCAACTCTGTCTGGTTTTCCTTTCCACCACGCAACACGATGATTAAGAGAGGAGACTCGTGTGGTTGCTTAGTTGCCATGATGGATCTTACAGAGGGGAAAAATCAACGTCGAGTTTATGTAAGCTTGACAGCAGCTGCTCTTTGGAGATACATCTTAATTATGGGCAAAAAGGCTAAGCCATAACTTGTACGCTTATTTTTAAAACCTCATTTTTCTTCGGTGCCATAATTCTCAACATTAGCTCTAACCCTGAGGTTAGTATTTATTTATAGGTTGGATACCGTAAGGAGGTAGCCCAGGAAATGCAACTCGATGGTGGTGGTTATCTGGCATGCTTGTTAGCGACCTCTCCTATCTATCCGTGTTTAATTATAGAACTCCTGCCATAACGCCCTAAGTTATGTCCGAGAGCAAAAGGCAGTTCCATTTGCGAGACCATTACACGGCAGCGCTCACAGCTCCTCAAAAAAATAGGAGTGACCTTTGGGATGACACTTTTTCAGCCCAATATTGACTTTGTCTGTGAGCGTGGAGTTCGGTAAAAATCAAGACCAGCCTTTTTTATTATTTATAGACACGGAGAAAGATGGTTTGAATGATTAAAAAGAAGCCCTTTTGCAGAATTCGAGTGGCTAGGAATGGCTCCATTTAAAAAATGTTAAACTGGTAGTTCGTAGGAGGATTGTAGTTACACCCAGTTTAAAGATCTAGATGAGAAATAAAGAGGTGATTGCTGGAATTCCTGAGCTTGCAAGTGTGTGCAGTACACCCCCATATTCCCACTGCCTGCTGCCACACGAGCAGCTAATTGTACACACGAGGGTCTGCGGGATCACAGCCAACATTTGGAAATGTTTTGAGCTTTCATGTAACAAAACACTGCAGCATATGCCTAAATAATATTGATTTCACTGGAATTGCAATAGATGCTTTGCTTGCTTCCCTGAATTGAGACAACGTACTCCTTTTTGAGACTCGAATGACAAATACTTTGACCAGATGTGTTTGATTTTTGCTCTGTGTTCCATCTTCCTTATTTAATGACAGTAAATTCGAGCGTACGCTAACACTCGCAGCTCCGATGGTGGGGTGCTTTCTCTCGCTTCCAGTTCCAGCCGTTAAAATGCCATGTAATTTAATAGCAATAGTTAATTAGATGCCTCACACCACGTCATCATAGAATCGCTAAGGCTGGA
>WEIS01007779.1:0-11305 GCA_013389965.1 Todus mexicanus | reverse complement strand
CCGCTGGGGAGCGGAGCGGGGAGGGGGGGAAGAACCGTGTGGGGACGGGGGACGGTTCCATCCATGCCGGGAGCCGCGGGTGGCTCTGCCCCTTCGGGGAGAGGCCGAGCCCCGGGGACACCCCGGGACACCCCGGGGGTCTGTGGCCTCCATGCAGCGGCTGGAGGAGGCCTCGTCCCCGCCGCCTGGGCCTCGGGGTGCCGGTGGCGGCCTCAGGGCCGGGTGAGGCCGGGCTCCTGCTTTGCTCCGGGGATGTTTGGGGGTTTATTTTTTATTTTACACCGGGCGAAAGGTTTTTTAGCCGGCTGCTCTTTGTGCTGTGCGCTCGCCATGTGGAGGAGGGTCCTGCTCTGGAGGCTGTGCAGACCTGCCTGGGTGTGTTCCTGTGTGGCCTGCCCTGGGTGAGCCTGCTCTGGCAGGGGGGTTGGACTGGGTTGGTCTGGCCTGGGGAATAAATCCGATGAGGAAAGATTGAAAGAGCTGGGACTGTTTAGTGTGAGGCAGAGGAGGCTGAGGGGAGACCTCATCGCTCTCTCCAGCTCCCTGAAGGGACATTGCAGAGAGGTTGGTGCTGGGCTCTTCTCACAGATAATCAGCGATAGAACCAGAGGGAATGGTTCCGAACTACGACAGGGGAGGGTTAGACTGGATAGTAGGGAAAATGTTTTTGCAGCAAGAGTAGTCAGCTCCTGGAACAGGCTGCCCAGAGAGGGGGTTGAATCCCCATCCCTGGCCGTGTTTAAAGGGCGTTTAGATGTGGTGTTGGGGGAGATGGTTTAGGGGTGAACTTTGCAGAGTAGGGTTGACGTTTGGACTCGATGATCCCAAGGCTCTTTTCCAACCTCAAAGATTCTGTAATTCTCTGATTATATCTCTTGAGGTCCCTTCCAGCCCCTGCCATTCTATGAATCTATGTGTAATTGAACGTGGATCATGCATCTGTTCAGTTTGGGGGTTCACTCTTTATCTCAAAGGTTCCTCCCTAAAGGAGGCATCGGGGAAGTCAGTTTTTAGTAGTTCGCGAGATGTCAGTCGGTTTTATGGGATGTTAATGTTGTTAAGGTAGCTGGCGTGCTGGGAAAGCTGCCCCTGCGTGGTGTCAAAGGGGTTTTATAAGGGTTTGTAGGGGGACAGCAAGGGGAAACAGCTTTAAAAGGTAGAAGATGGGGGATTTAGATTAGATATTAGGAAGGAATCCTTTACAATAAAGCTGGTGAGGCCCTGGCACAGGTTGCCCATCGCTGGATGCTCCATCACTGGATGTGTTCGAGATGATGTTGGACGGGGCTTTGAGCAACCTACTCTGGTGGGAGATGTCCCTGCCCATTGCAGGGGGAGTGGAACTGGATGATCTTGAAGATCCCTTCCAACTCAACCCATTCTGTGGTTGCCTGGAGAGAGAGCTACTGATCTGACAGGCTTCACCTCCAGCAGAGAACATGTTTCCAGGTGAATTCCATGGAAAACAGCATTGAGCTGATGCTGTTCAACTTAATTGTCAGTGGATGTAAGAGCAAAGGTAGCTGGTTTGGGTTTTAAAACAAATCTGACACACCCTGAAACCTCCTTCCCAGGAGCTGTGGAGACCAGAGGCTGATGCAAAAATTCGTGATATGTGTCAAGCCAGTCCTAGAAAGAACTTTGGTCAGTCTTGGTAGTTGAGTAGATTTTAGCAGTGCCAAATCAAGATGTGAAAGGTGCCGGGGGTATCCGTGCAGTGAGACTGGATCTTCAAAAAAGGAGTTACCCTGCAAGAGAGCCTCTGCTAAGGAGCAGGAAGGTGTGTGCTTTTGTTTGTCACTGTTGAGCCTAGAACAGGAACATGACACACACTGTAGATGTTTTTATTGGGGGGAAGGAACGACGACACACCAGAAACTCTGCGGTGAGGTGTTTCAATAGCTCAGGCTCAGGGTCAGTGTGTTTTATTTCCTCCAAACCAAATGAAGCTGATAATTCCTGAGCACGTAGCTCTGGCACGAGGAGAGCGCAGGTATTCTTTAAATATCCTTTACAGCTCGTTCGGGAAGACTTTTGAAGCATTGATAATCGGAAGCTAAAGCAGTGAACGAGAAATCAAGCACACTTTTCAAAATGAGGAGGATAACGCGATGAGAACGGGGCTCCGGAGCGCTCAAGGAAGTTTAGAGGCAGCTGTGGAGGATGAGTTTTAATTATCCTGAGCTGCTGGACTTCTGCAAGATTCCCAGGGCAGGGTGATGGAGACAGGAGTGATCTTCAGCAGTGGAGACTCGTAGTTCTCCACAGGTTTCGTATCACAGCTGGCGCACGAAGGAGCCACCTCAGAAGCGATAGATGGTCTGCCACGTTTGGAACCATCTGCTGGGGATGTGGTGACCGTCTGAAGCGATTTAGGTCTGGCCTTGGTGGGGAGGCAGCTGCGAAACCAAACGACCTGTCAGGGCTGGCAAACCCGAACAGATTACGGTTCCTTATGGCTTTATGTTTTACACACCTTAGAAACTAAGAGCTAATTTTGAAGAATTCTTTTTTCCAATAGTCGAACATTTATAGCAAAGGCAACGTTTGGGTTGTCAGTCTTAATTAAACCTCTCCTGAAAATCCAAAAACTAAAACTCTGGCCTTTTTGTCAGGCAAACCAGACAATGGGAAGGGGGCAGAGAGATCACCAGATCTCGCGTAGCTCCTATTGATGTAACTGTTGTTGGGTTTTTTTTCCTCATTTTGGTCCGTTGAACAGTTGTCTTTATTCTCCCAACGAATAAACACCCAGACGGGATGATTGCGTGGTGCGTAAACGCATCAGTAATGCGAGAAGGCATTAAAGAGAGGGAAAGGCCAGCTCGAAGAATGTTGATGCTTAGTGCCTGAAGGTAGAAGCTGCAGAAATTTGCATATTTTCGAAAACATTTAGAAGCTGTCAAAAGATTTGGTGTCTCTTCCATTTTCTCTCTGTAGAGCTATGTTGGGTAGGTCCTACTTATGTGGGCAGAAATCTTGTTGTAGATGAGGTTATGCTGGTAGGTATTAGTCATGTTCCAGTGACAAAAGAACCTCGTTGCTGATAGAACCATGCCACCCAGTGGAAATGCAGCAGAGCCTGTTGCGTCTAGAGAGCCTTTTTTTCTTCTTCTTTTTTTTTTTAATTTTTTTTATTTCTGCCTTAGAAAGATGATCTTGGAGACAGGAACTAAATCTGGCACGTCAAGTGTTCGAAAAATGTCATACAACTCAAAAAAATAATACAAGGCTTCATTTTGGATAGTTTTAGTAAAAGAAAGAAAGTGGTTTGGACAGCTCTTTTTTTAACGAGGCTCCCCAAGGACTGGTAATGGATAAACTCCAGGGAAAGCAAGAGCATGGGAAAAGCTGCTGCTACATCCACCAGTTTTGGTTGGGCTGGATGTGATCAGAGAGGCTTTAGAGATGAAAAACCACCGTGGAGCTGTCTCGTGATGGAAGCTGTTCGGTGGGATGGATTTAGGGGCGTCGCACGCTTCCAGAAACGGGGTTTTCACAGCCCTCTTGGAAAAATCACCAGTTGGCCTCAAACACTGTCAGTAGAAGCAGCCTGGTAGCGCCGTGTCAGAGGAGTGTTCCCCAACCTTACTCTAGTGTGCTGAGCAGAGCTTGGCAGGCTTGCTTGTCCCCCACCTACCTACTGCTAATTTAGGGATGTCCGGGAGAGCACGGAGCGTGGTCTGAAGACTTGGCCGTGGGTGGATTCTGGGTAGGTGCAGCGGAAATCCTTGGTGCCCTCTCATCATCGCTCTTCAGGATAAAGGAAGAGCGAGGTTCTGCTCCTGGACACCTTTCTCACAGACATCGGTCATCTCTCTTTCCCCCGCTTTCATTTCATGCTCCTGGCCAAGAACTGGTGCCCTGAGCAACCGTTCTGGGGCTGGCAGGCTCTGCAGAAGCGCGGGACATTTCCAGGGGCGTCAGCCTTCAGAAAACAAAGGCAATCTGATCTTCCAGCGCGGTGGATGTGAGCAGCACTTGGGTTTGAATGCTGCCAGCTCCGTAGTCTTTCTGCTCCCTGCCACATTACTTCAACTCCTGAACCCTCCTTCTTCCGCTCGCTCTTTCTTCCCCCGGACTCCAGGAAAGAATAATTTGCAGTAGAGTTTAAATGTGGCAGAAGAGGGATGTCGATGACACAAACCGGCGCTCTTCTAGGAAAGCTTCAAGAGAAAATGAGGATCCATCTGTTAACTCCGCTGACTCTAAAAAATCTAGTGAAGATGCCATTCCGAACGCTTCTTTTAAAATCTTGAGCCCACGCGTGACCAGTGGGGACTTGAAAATGAAGTTTCTTGGAGGCCTTTTGTCTGACAGCGCCTCCGAGTCTGATTTGTGAGCGTGTGAACGCCTCGGGCGATCCTCTTACGAATATCATTGATAATTCTGTAAGGTTTCGATTGGAATTCTTGATATTTCCATTGAATGACTTGAACAGAATAGAGATTCAGGTACGAATGAGTTCATGCGTTGCCTGAATGTGTCTGAGGGTGGTTTCAGGTTCCTTTTTGAGGAAACGAAGGTGACGGTGCCCAGCTTCAATGTGTGTTTCAAACCCATCCCTGAAGTAGGCCATCCTGTCTGCGAGAGGATCCTTGACATGCTTGGCATCCACTCAGTTATTCCAAATGTTGCCAACAAATGTTGCTCTCGTCTGCTTGCCAAAGGAAAAAAAGCCACGAAATCTCATTAGAAGTGTTGCTTAACTACGCCTTTTCTTTTTTTTTTTCCCCTCTTTTGATTTTTTTTCTCCATAAGCCACACAGCAGACTTGTCTCCTTCATTTTCATGGCGCAGAAATATCTTGAAACTCTCCGCTGGCAAATATTGGGGATATTTGTTGCTGTTTTGCAAGCAGGGCTGTTGCAGCTGTATTCACCCGCTTGAATTCACTCCTCTCGGTCACTTTTGTGACGGATCACGGGATTTTCTTCTGAGTTCATCTTCAGGGCTGGTTCCTGTCCTCCTTCTAGCCCTTGCAGCGTATGTTCTGGATGCCACACTAAAGACTGGATGCCACACTTAGTGGCAGGGTTTAGCTGAGTGGTGGTGGTAGGTCATAGGCTGGACTCGATGATCTAAGAGATCTTTTCCAGCCTTAAATATTCTATGATTCTGTTCAATGATTGTAACATCTTCAGGGGGCTTTTTTCAATCTCTCGTAGAGCTGGTTTTCAGTAGGTCTTATCCCATCCCTCCATCTGCTTAAACAAAGGAGGATTCTCTTGACCTCTTGTGGTGTTGCTTTTGTCCTAACCTGGTTTTTGTTTGTTTGATGTGGAGTTTTTGTTTGTTGGGCGTTTCTTTCTTCTGAAGACATTTACCTGTGCGCATAGGTAAAAAGTTGGGGGTTTTGTACTTGTTTCTATATTGGGGATTGATTTCCCATGTTTTGTGGGTTATATTTAATAGCTTCTGTGTCTGTATGTGCCACTAAAAAGCACGTGTCAACTTATTACTGAGCATGGTTCATTGTGAAAAAACTAACGAGCTCTCTTAACATAAGATTTAGCTGTTGAAGAGAAATGGAATTTTTGCAGGTAGTTGCCTCTCGAACAGCTGAGCTGTTAATACCAGGAGCAGAAATCACTTTCCTGACGTAGTTTCATTGCTTTCTCAACTTTAAACAAATAATCATCCATCTGAACAACATATCACACAAAGATTCAGGTATTTCTACTTACTCGAAGGAGCCACGGCTTTTATAAGCTAATGTTGGAGCTTTAACAAGCCTTTGGATTCATGCAGTTGGGCACCGATTTCTACCAGGACGCTAACTTTGTAGATAGGTATTTCCTAAAAACTTTATTTAAATTATGAGGTATTTCTTTAAAGGTTTATTGAAATGATTAGGCATTTCTTAAAGGGTTTACTGAAATGATTAGGCACTTCTTAAAGGGTTTATTGAAATGATTAAGCATTTCTTCAAAGCTTTATTTAATTTATTAGGCATTTCTTCAAAGCTTTATTTAATTTATTAGGCATTTCTTCAAAGCTTTATTTAATTTATTAGGCATTTCTTCAAAGCTTTATTTAATTTATTAGGCATTTCTTCAAAGCTTTATTTAATTTATTAGGCATTTCTTCAAAGCTTTATTTGAATTATTGGGTGTATCTCAAGAAGTTTACTGTGCTTCCCTAGTGGTCTGGGTTGCTCGGTGTGGTCGTAAATAACTTGGGAAATGAGACGAGCGGCGTCTTGTTGATACGAAGCCATCCAGGAAAGTAAGAATTAGGTAATAAAATGGCAGATATAATTCAGCATTGCTAAATCTGATGTAATTCAGAGCAGATAAATGGAGAGTGGTGCGTATAATTTCGTGTCTAAAATGATGGGTTGACCCTTAACACTGAGGAATGAAATGTTGCCGTTGAAAGTGTCAGTTCCGCGGTGATCAAAAAGCAGATAAAACATTAAGAAGTATTAGGAAGGAAAGCGACGACAAACCAGGACATAATTATGAAACTGTATAAATCAGCAGTTATCCCACATCTTGAATTCCGTGTGGTTCTTTCTTGTCATTCGTCTCAAAAGATACAAAAGAACTGGAAAAGCCTCAAAGGGAGGCAGCGAGAATAATCAAAGGTCTGGAACAGCTGCCGCGCAAGGGTCAATGAAACGAGCTACGGCTCAGCCTGGAGAAGGAACAGCTCAAAGAACATGGTAAAAATCTGTAGAATAATGATCAGCATGGGCAGGCTGGATAAGAATAGGCTTACTGATTTTTCTTGGCTGCAAGAGTGGAGGAGTAACAACTGAAACTAGTAAGATTCAGGTTTAGAGGCGGGGCAAAAAAAAGGTGCCTTTTTGTGTAACAAACAGCAGCCCTGTGGAGTTCCTCGCCAGGGGATGTTGTAGGTACGAGTGGGGAAATGAGATGCGTTTGTGCCAAAGAAATCGTTTCAGGGTTGTGACTCCGTAGAAATTGCCTACAACTTGGGAAGTCTCTGAGCGTGGAACCATTAAAGTATCGGGGTGAGTGTCCTCCCAGTTCTTCCATAACTGTTGGAGATTAAATGGGCTGCTGCGCGAATTTGCCCCTTGTTGTCATCCAGCACCGTCCTAAGATTAGGAAATTGCGTAGATAGTAATAAACTCACAATGCGGTTTCAGAGCAGACTCTAGTTCACATGTGCATTGTTTGCATGAGGTGGTTTGTAATCTAATGGAGCTTATACACCTGTTTAGCATAGGTTGTCCCTACAAACCTCTGCCCCTGGGGCCAAGCTCAGTGTTAAAAGTCAGGTCTTCACCACCAACAACTTCAACCAAGGGTTGTTTTTCATGGGGGCCAACTTGGCATTTGTACCTGAGTTGTATTTTGCATTTTTTCCTCTTCTTATGTTCTTCTCTATCTCCTACACTCTCCTCTAAAACCTTCTGGCTGCTTTGAGGCACGTCCACCTGTTTCACCTGCTCTCGGTCGTCTTTTTAGCAGCTCTTCACCTCTAGTCTGTGTTTGTTGTCAGTCCGGCTGACTAGAACTTCAGCCGCGCTTTTGTCTGGCTAATAAAGGTTGCCAAAGCCAGTCAGTGCTCACTGTGGTGAAGCTCTAGAAAGCTCCAAGCGCAGCAGTTGCCTTCATGAAAAGATCACACGTGGCTTGTTGGTCCCTGTTTTCAGTGCTCTTTGTAAGCGTTGAGAGGCTGGAAGTTAGGTGCACGGTAACAACGCCTTTGCCACGTCTACGTTGAGCTCAGGCCGGCTGGAGCCAGTGAGCATAAGTATGAGCACCTTTTAGTATGTTCTGAAGTAATTGGAGGACGAAGCATCAGCAGACTTATTTTTGGGGGGCTTAACAGCAAAACCCATGCGGGGATTTCATCGTGGTTTGGTTTAGGTGCATGAACTTCATGAGCAAGCAGCCTGCCCTAGCTTTTCTGAGTCCCAATTTAGAGATGACCTCGAATGCATTACCGGCACCGCTGTCTGGGTAGGCTGCCTGCTTGGTAGGAACACTTGAAATATTTGTTTTCTTCATGTAATGTGACCCATTTCCATCATGTGTCGGTCCCGTCTGAGATGAGACAAGTAGAGGCTGAAGACTTTGCTTTTTCCCTGAAAACTTTTATCCAGAGGAAAGTGTTTGGGTGGCACGTCTGTGATGTGCGGAGACATTAAAACCGAGCCAGTGCTACGAGGCGCTGCCAGTTCAACACTAGCTGTGGTGTGAGTGAGACAAGTGTAGGGTTTGTCTCATCAACTCTTGCTTGTAAATACTTTTATTATTTTCAACAAATTTCACTTTATCTTACCTTACTTTTCAGCAAAATGTCTGGAACTGATGATTTTTCGGTAAGTAACAGTTTTTCTTTCCTGAAGATCAGCCAATTGTGTTACTCCCTTCTAAAAGTTGACGTATTTTCCCGAGGAGAAGGGGAGCTTACAGTTGAGGAGCGATTTCCTCTGTATTGCAGTTGTGGTGTTTCCCTTCTGGGTAGATGTAGCAACCTGTGGACTAAACGTAGGAAGCTGCCGGGTGCCTTGTGGGTTCTCTTCTGCCGTGATATGGAGGAAGGAGTCGCGCTTTAACAGTGTCAGAATAGCTAGAATGGAAACCTGTGGAAAGCTTTTTCCTTCCAGATTTGCGATGAAATTGCTTATTGCTACGTGTGGTAAGGTCACCTTTTATCTTTGGGTTGTCAGAATGCCTCTTCTACCTTAACGAGCGAGAGAAGCTGCACAAAAATGAATGTAACCATCTCCGTGCGGCAACAAAGAGCTTTTCTCCTCCCGCTTTGGCAGCTGAAACACGTACACGTAGCGGGTGAATGTCTGCAACTACTAAGTCCAGTCGGCGGTTTTACGTCCTCACTGACGCTTTTATCTTTTAGTTGGCAGATGCTTTACCAGATCAGTCGCCTGCTAAAACCTCCAAAGTGAGCAGTACAAAACCTGGTCAGCAGCCCGGTCAGCCACCGCAGGGTTGGCCGGCTTCGAATCCTTGGAACAACCCAAGCGCTCCCCCTACGGCTCCAACCGGACTGCCGCCCAACACGTCCGCTTCCAGCGTGCCATTCGGACCTCCACCAACAGGAATGTATCCTTCAATGCCCCCCGGACCGCCTGCTCCATTTCCTCCTCCTCCTACCGGACCCTCTTGCCCTCCTCCTGGTGGGCCGTATCCACCCCCAACTGTGCCAGGTCCTGTCCCACCAGGGCAGTATCCTCCGCCAACTATGCCCTTTCCAGAGCTTCCAAGACCTTATGGTGGTCCGACAGAGCCAGCTGCACCTCCTGCTCCTGTTGGGCCGTGGGGATCCATGCCCTCTGGAGCATGGGGACCAACAATGGGAGGGCAGTATCCTGCACCTAGCATGCCATATCCACCCCCAGGGCCATATTCCGCTCCTACCCAGACTCCAGGGGCTGCGCCAACAGTACCATGGGGTACGGTTCCGCCTGGAACATGGGGACCTTCACCGCCAGGTCCATTTCCTCCACCCACAGGATCATATCCAGCTCCAGGACTATATCCTACGCCCCCTAATCCTTTTCAAGTGCCATCTGGTCCTGCTGGTGCTCCATCAATGCCTGGTGGTCCCCATGTGAGTATCCTGAGTTTGGTCTTGAACTACTCTAAAAGTTACACGAAATCCTAAGCATGGAAATTCAGTAGCGTAAGACTTAGTAGGGCAGGTAAGGAATTCCAGCATGTGTCTTAATTCTGTAGTTAGTGGAATAATAACCAACTTCTTAAATGCTTTATTAAATAGACGAGGACAGTGAAATGGTTTCAAGTTGGAGCGTGTCTTAAGCATCACGTTGTAGTGGTCTGCCACTACTTGGAAAATCTTCTCTAAAAAGAAAAAAAGGCAGGGAATGCCTTGTAAGAATTGCTGGAAGAGAAAATATTCTAGTCTCTGTCATCTAGAGAGATTACTTCTAGGGCACAGAGGGAGGGAGTAATAAAGTATAAGGATGAATTTGCTTTTAACTAAGATTTTTTTCTAACTGAATTTTAACTGCTGTGTAAAAAGCCTGTATTGACTGTGAATTATTGTCTCTTGCAGCCTTACCGTTGAATACATTCTGGGCAACGAAATACTGTAGCTTTCCACCTTCATCCACTACTTACAGAGATTTTTACAGTTTTTGTTTCAGTAATGTTTGGGGCGATGAAGAAGACTTGCCTCTTGTATGTGCGTTCGAGGTATGAAGGAGCAGCTGGCGTAAATTTACCTTGCTCGTATGCTGGCGTTAATTGTTTGGTTTAAGAAAATGAATTACGAAGAGCGGAAAGAAAACTTAACGTCTGTGGTTCTTACGTTGGCAAGGATTCCTTGCAAAAACGGGAGTTGCCGAGTGAGGATTGTAAAGAATCAGGCCCAAGGACTTCACAAAAAGTTAATTCTTAAATTTCCATGAATGCTTTAAGTCGTGTTACCAGACTCGTGCTGGTCACTGAATGGATTGATAGTCATATTTTGTCTATTTTCAGGTTATTCTAAAATGCCAATAAAAAGCGTTTCGAGATTTTTGTCAAAGAAATCTTAATTTTTGAACACGCTACAGTCATTCAAACTGAACGAGACGGAGCACGTGAGCTCGAAGGTTTTTCTCAGCGTTTTGTATATACTCAANGGGGCGCTGCCGTTAAGTCTTCGTATTCTTGCCATATCTGTGCAAAGAGCACGCGAGGGGTTCGCTGCAACGCTGGTTTAGCATTACCGACACACAGCCACGTGTCAGCGAGGAGCTCTGGCACGCTTGGTGGTACTTCGTAGCCTAGACTTTGACCACGGATGGTTTCCTTCGTCCCCAGCTGGGGATTTCCTGACTTAGGCTCTGTAGGTAGAATTAGGAACAAATCTAGCTTAACGTGGTAGCTCGTTTGGGAGTCTTCGCATCATGGAACTGTGAAAGCAAATTAATTCTCTTCCAGTACCTTATCGTGGCTTCCTGCGTGCGTGGGATGGACTTCTCCAAAGCAAATAGGGTGACCTGGTGGTGACGCTTGTCCCTGGTCTGAGCCTTTATGGCGAAGTCCCGCAATGTTTTTGCGGAAGCAAGCGGTCAGCTTAGCTGTAGCTGGTTTAATTTAACGTCATGGCAGCTGACAGCAAAGGTATGTGGGCTCGTTGTTTTGTTTTAGGAGGATGATGCTGGAGCTGAACAAAAATAACATTTCAGCTTACACCCTAGAAAGGGGAACCAGAAGCGCAAGTCTTTATGAACCTGAAGCCCCAGTCACCACCCCCTCCAAACAGCCTTGGCTTAGATCTTGGCAAGACTAATTAACAATCAACACGAGAGAACATTGACTACCTTGGCTCAAGTGCTTTTTTCTTTCTTTCTTTT
>WEIS01007778.1:1041-22277 GCA_013389965.1 Todus mexicanus | reverse complement strand
AAACCTTAAGATACTTAAGAAAGGCAAAAAATTTCTAAGTATGGTTTTGAATTATCAAGCGAGTTTTAAAAACAAAAGCTGTAGCAAGTCAGATTTTGTTGGGGTTTTTTAAGCATCAAAACTCCTCCCAAGTCAGTTTTCTTATAAAAAGAGACCCAAACATGATTGGAACTTTACATGGTGTCATCCATCATCTGACAAAGGTTTTTGAGCATGTGGTTTTCCAAATATTATCTAAAATTTTGTCCAGGATGCAAAATCAATTCAGTAGTTAACTGAAAATACTATGAGAGAGAGAGTCATCTGATGACATTTATTTCACCACAAGATAAACATCGCCCTCGTTTTCTGCCTGTCAATTTACCTTTACACGCAGAACAATCTTAAATAAGGAGTGAAAGAAGTTAATAGGAAATTGACACGTAGAAATGTCTTAAACTCATCAGTATCTGTAGAATGGCTTTTCAGCAGACATACACACTTATTTTAAGACAGATACAGGTCCTTACCCACCATCATTTACAAACACACAGAAGCTGCTTTGATACCACCACTTTCTGCTAATTTATGGCAAGGGGACGCTCTAAGTGCTACAACTGCTTTAACTCAACAAAGCAGCCACAGAAAGTGAGCAGGCAACTCAACAAATATTTCTCAATCAAACCGAGTCTGAAAATCACAAGCCTGCATTCTCAACACGGCTTTAAGAACCATTGTGCACGGAATATTTAGAAGCTCGGAGCTGCAGCTGAACAGCGCTTTTATTTTAGCTTTGACAACAAAAAACGTTTTTCTCAGAGGAACAAGGCAGACAAAACAAGTTCAATGTAAACATCGTCATAGTCTTGATACAAAATTCTTCTCGTAATTAACAAGTCGAGAGCACCAGGGCTTATCCCATTTTTTAGCTCTCGCAAAAAAAGCCAAAATTCAGTTCTGCAGACTTCATTACTTGAAAAATTTTCAACACCCAAATAAGCATTTCATTTTAGAAAATTAAACCATTACATGTATAATCTAATTCAGTATTAACTAAATGATGACATGCGACAGTTTCAAAATCAGATCTCCGGATACCTAGTAAAAACAAACACAAATTATGCCAGTCTCTGAATATTTTGTTTCGCAGCCATAAAACTGAACTAGATGATCTTGGAGGTCCCTTCCAAGCCTGACAGTTCTATGATTCCATCTTCTGCTTTCAGAGAAGCAGTACTAGTGGGGCTCCCACCGTATGTATGCATTTAAAGCAGTATAAACAAGCTAGCTGCTACATCTCATTTGACACATGGAATATCATTTGTATGAAAACTGAAAAAAGATAATAAAAAATTCTATATAAGCAGGAGAAGACCTGAGCTGAAGAGGTGCAGGAGACAAGTAAAATTCTGTATAGGCTGATACTTATTTCTTCTTCTAACACAGAAATGGTGAAGCAGCAATATCTGAGAGAATGACTAATCCCTGAACATGACTTTTGGCAGCAAGAAGAGAGCAATGGGTGTAGCTGGAACCAGGAGTATTATATTAAATGCTTTGTTGTTTTTTTGAGTAGCGGGGGAGGAGAAAGCAGGGGAAGAAGAAGGACGGAAAGGAAGAACAAGGCACAAAAAGGGATTGTATAAAGTCACGCAGGAACGGAAGGTGTGAATTCACCCTCTAACATTGGTGAGGCACTTGAGATGCCAGAGCCAGAACACATCAGTGGTACAGCGTTAAGGACTAGCGGGTTTGCTGAGGAAATACGGGGCACGTAAGAAGTTAAAGAAATGTCAAAAGAGCCTGAAGCTCGGTGCAATTAGCAGCTCTTTTGCGAGTCTGGCCCCATTTTGGGTATGGCAATAGATTCCTATTCCAAATCCTGTTGTGGGTTTGTGGTTTTTTTCTGCTAAGGTGGTCAGCATACGAAACTCATATACTAGAATTCACTGTTTATATTACAACTACTTCTCTAAAACAAAAGCAGTACGGTTCAGCTGACTCCACTGGATTAAGGCCACCTTGCTGCAGGTAAGGGCAAGGGGCCACCTCTGAGCAGGAGCAGATGGCCCTGAGGTACCCACACGTCTGCAGTTTAAGAAGAAAAAACCCCCATCTCCTATGTAGTGGCAGCATAGTGAGAATTAAAACTATAAACCATAGAAAAACCCTCAATGAGTTTGTTTTCAATTTAGCTGGCAGATACTAATAGATTACATGTAAGTATAAACTACTTAAAAATACACGACAGAATGATGCAGGGACAAGGATCAAGCCTGAGTTGTGTAAGTTCCTGTACAAGGAGAATTATGAAAAAAGCACCTTCCCCAGCGGAAGGACGCGAGTGCGCGTGTCTTGCAGGGTTGGGGTACCTGATTTTCCTGTTTTATATTCCAACCGCCAGAAACCCCAAGCACTTCTTTAAAAAAGTACCTGCATGTGAATACTTGGCTAGTCCTTCTCCCATAACTTCACCTGTCTTTAAAAAGACCAATATATAAAGTATTTTTAAAAAGAGCAATATATAAATTGTTCTAGAGATTATCATATGGGACAACCTGTATGGGTTAGGTGCAGTACCACCATATGTTTTCTCCATGCTTCCACTGCAAATCGTTTGTTTCAATATCACAGGATTTTGATCTTCACATGCTAATTTGTCACCTTAGTTAAAATGATTTTTAAGTTAACTTTATTAGATGTGAAAATAACTTCATAAAAAAAAAAATCCAGTCCTTCTCAATCTTCCAACTAATTCAGATTCAGGTATAAAAAGGCAATAGAAGGAAACCATGCCTGTTTCCCATTTGCATACCTCTACACAGCTTCATTTCAAACCAAGCAAAGTGCTAACGTGCTTTCTTCCAACTTCTCATGACCAACAATTTTGTGGTCAGCATGTACAGACTTTGAGACTTACACAAAGGCAGCAGCAGACTGGTTGTTGTCAAGATCTATATCCTAGCCCAGATCAACTCTGAGCGAATTTACCACCTTCACTAGGCACTCACAGCTATTCCTAATGACTTCATTAAGAACTAACGCAAGCATGTGCAGGTTGAAGAGCTACTGGAGCTGAAACTAGGACAAGATGAACACCAGAGGCAATGTATTAATTTGTTCATTGATAGTTTTGATCAATGAGTATCAGTTGATAACACTTAAACTAAATAACAGATTCTATGTAAAGGTAATAAAGGCAGCAGAGTAAGCAACATCAGCTTTACAGCTCAAACTTCTAGGCTATAAATAAAAGCTCTAAATCAGTAAAGAGAGAACTGGGGCAAGCTACCTATGCGGATTCGGCTTTGGAATTTATATTGCTTCCTTTTCCATTAAGCCATTTTTAGCTCAGAAGAGAACACACATATGCACGAGCACACACACTGCACCTCCTTTTAACCTTCACTTTACCCAAAATGAACTGGGAAAAAAAATCATTCTTAGAACAAGAATGGGGTCTGATTTAAGCAAGCAAGTATTGCAGTGTTGTTGCTGTGTCCAAAAAACGGCACTACATAAACTTCCTGTAACAATAACATTTGCAGAACTTCATACTTGAATTTATAAATACAGCAAATAAAGTTAAGTGAGAAGAAAATGAAGAAGAAACATTAAAGGCCTTCCTTGACTTCAATGTTTTGTTCAGCCTCAATGGAAATATTAATGAAAGGTCACAGGTAAAACTTTTACTTTAAATGAAGCGTGTGTTATGAAATGTATCTTATTTTGACTGAAATGTATCTGTGTTTATAGAATAAATAAATTCCACACAAATAATTGAAAAAAGGGGAAATTCATCTAAGAAAAAGTTCCTTAATGAGGCTCCCACAGCACAAGGTTAGAAACACCAACAGGCAGCCAACTCCTCCCTCCAAAAGCAGAAGCAACTCTCCTTCCTACAAACAAATAAAGTAAGGAGTAGAAGCATCCGTGAGGACTGACATCCTTCCTCTAGTTTTCTAGTTTAAGGGAGGATTTAACTTTCAGAGTGAAAAGAATCAAGCATCTCAATCACGACTGTGGTGGCCAACTGCTCCTTCTCTGTTGCTTTACAATGCAAGAGATCTTGCACAAAACGTGAAGTACAGCACTAAGGTGGCAAAAAAACGGAACTTCACCATCAACTAAAACTGGTTCTCTTGGAACTCAGACCAAGATCCAAACAGTGATGTAGAGTCACTCAGTTTAACACTGTGGGATCAAAATCCCCACTCTTTCTGGCCAAGGGAAGTTGGCCAAGGACAGCTGCTGGTTTAAGACTTCTACCTGCAGTGGGCACTTCCAAGGATCAGGCTCATGAAAGCATTTTCATATTACAGGGGATCTCTCAAGACAGTCCCCATTTTATAAGAGGCAACACCGAAGAAACTAAAGATGAAATAAAAATAAAAACACCTTGCAAATACTCCATGCCCTTAACAGAACGATTCCTACACTAGAGAGGTGACGAATGCAGCTTTCCACAAGAACGAAGCCTTTCCACTATTTCGCTCTGCCTGAACTAAGCAAAAAGTTAAGTAAGCATTCTTGATTTACCTTTCTAGAGAAACCGATCCAACCTAAACAGTCTCCTTCTTTCCACTGGGTGGGGTTTTGCCAAAAGGGAGACAAACCTCTCCATCTCAAGATTTCCTGCAAATGCTGACTGCCACCGCTTTCAACTCTCTTTGAACTCTCTGATCCGTACCACCCTCTCGGAGCAGTGGCTTCCTCTTCCCAGGAAGCTAAACGAGAGGAAACTCAATGTAAATGAGAAGCGCATGCCAGCGGTCCCATCACAGCCTCACGCAGCCAGGCGTCCCAGGCTAAGTCTGGAAACGTATGGCCTTAATAGATCCTTGTCACATGCTACGAGCCAAGCTCTACATCAAGAGGTTATTTTAATGCTAACGCAGATACTAATTTCTTCCCAGGCAAAGTGGAAGGTGGGGGACCAGTTTCTGCAGTTCTAAACTGCTCCTGTGGTTGAAACAGAGACAAAACCCACGATAATGTATAACCACCATGAACTCACCATGTCTCTCTAGCCAGATAAATAGCACTGGAAGAAACTGACGGCTGAGCGGCTGCCTTCAGAAATGGGAATATAGCCTTAGGCAAGCCGTCATTATAAATAGGCAACTGGAGAGAAGTCATGGATGAAGACACATGGAAAGCCCTTCAGAAGTTACTGCTGAACATGGATAATAATCAGCCTGAGACATCTCAGTCTCAGGTCAATGATTAATATTTTTTACGCCAGAAAATGCCCTACGCCGTTCACATTTGAAGCTCTGCCTACACGTTTCGTGTTCAGAGATTAGAAAGGAAAACCGACCAACTTTCAGCCTGACCTGCTGCACAAAGAAAAATATATTTGTAGCTAAATTTATTTGTACCTGTATTTAGTACCTACACTTACAAAGCATTCACACATACATTCTTTATCACAGTATATCCACGCACAAGAATTTTGCAAAAGTCGCAACGCTTGCCCCAGATCAAGCTAACAAACGTTTTTCAAAAACACAAGTGAAAACACAGGATGTTGCAAAACCAGCTCTTTTAGTGTCTTAGATAAACAAACAGGGCTCCAGGCAACTTCCTTACTGCTTTTGCTGCCAGAGCCTCCTAAACAAATACAAGGTAATGTACATTCATCAGGAACTTAGCAGAAAGGTGATTAAAAGGTGTAATCGGACATACCTATTTATCACGTCTTCGAATAATTGCAACGGGGTTTTTAATATGTTTTTATTATTTTTGTATTATTTTTGCTGGGATTTTTGTTTCTTTGTGTTTTTTTTCCTTTTTTTCAATCTCCTACTGTTTTCAATATTTATACTAGATAAGCACCTCATTTTAACGAATGGCTTCGCCAAATATTGTTTGTGAATGGCCCCAGTATCTTTTAATGTGCTACACATTTAATAAAACAGAAAGCTACAGATGAAACATGTTATACGTAAGAACAGGATGGAAAATGAAAACAGAAAACCCTCGCCTTCCTTTACTCTCCCAAGCTCCTAACGGTTAACAGAGGATATTCTGGAACACACATGCAACATTTGCATCTTCACACTTCCAAGCGTTGATCACATTCCCTTCAGGGAATAGCAGCATCTGCAGTCAAGAGACACACAAGCATTTCAATACACATTTTCCCTGAAGCCAGTGATACATTCTTCAACTGTGCAAATGAATATATTCCTACAAATACCATTTCTCTGTACTTAAAAGACCAAACAACAACAACAACAAAAATCCCCAGTCCCCACAAAATCTAAATAGTCTCAAACAATGGGAAACATTAAAACCTGCAAGCTAAATCTGGCTGGTAGTATATTGTGTTTTCCACAAAAACAACTACGGCAAACGAACCCTTGAAAGCCAGGAAAGGATGAGCTGAGGAGCCCCTTCAGAAATAATCGAAAAGCTCGTGACTAATACACACACACACACACACTGAATTAGGCTGAAATGAGCTGTTTGCATCTGACCGAGAGTCAAGCAGCATGAGTGTATCAGTTCCAGTCATCACCTTCTGCACTTGCAGTGCCCCGTTAGCCCAAGAACTCCACCCAACTTCTACTAAATCCACAGCCTTCGCCTATCACCCATGATACTGCGGAAGTCCCACCATACAGCTTGTTGTACGCTCTCGCCGTGAGGAATTTCAGAATAAAAGGTTATCCTCAGCGCTAAGATTTCCAAGTGTTTAAGGAAAAAGACTTGATGAGGCAAGAACTAAAAGCCAACAGAAATGATGCGTTAAATTCTCTTCTGTCCACAGGACAGACCCTCATCTGTTTTGGATTATGAACTCTTCAGGGCAGAGACTCACCACCTTCTTATATTTTATGTAAGAGTGCCATGCATATCTATAGTGCTACATAAATGATATATTCCTTGGAACAACGTCCTCGCTTTGTCTGGGAAGGGTCTTGCTTGTCTATGAGGCATGAACCAGATGTTACGGGACTCAGTGGAAAATTTCCACCACCGGCTGAAAAAGGGCTTTGGATCGAGAAGAAGTAACTTGACATCACGTATTACTCTCACAGAATAAATTAGGACTAACATACAGAGCAAGGTCCGCAAGGATCTTATACATAAATACTATGTAATACAACAGCAAACCGATCCATGTTTATTTAAGATTACCTGTCACTGAACTGCAGATCGGAGAGCTCTAGAGAGGAAACTGTCACATTATTTACTTATTTCTTACTAAATTATTAGCAGCTCCCTATGGTCTTGAAAAAATTCACATTACACTACATTAGGTTTCCCCTCGTTGAAGCAATGCTAAAACTTAGAAATATTAGAAGAAAGTATGCTAAAGTCTTCAGATGGTTTTTTAAAAGTGTCACTACCAATAAACCGCTTATCTACCTCTCGGTTCAATTCAGGAGCAGAGAAAGGGGCACTTCATCTTCCCCATCATGACAGGGTAGAAATAGTAGCTCAATTTGCACCTTGCAGCCAAGAACTGACACTTATTCTGTAACTCCACCAGCAACTGCAGAACATGTGCTTGTGTCTGCTGAAATGCTCAGTCAAATAACGCATTTTGACATGTAAATTGTTATTATTAAACTTCAAAAGTTCAAAGCTGATACGAGCAGCTCACATCCACCGAGAGTGTGCTTGGTTATGAAAATCCAAGAAAGCAACGCTGCTTGCTCACGTGTTTGAAGATCAGTAGAGAACTAGTTAGCACCACAACTTTGTACTAACTTAGCTTTCTAACAAGCTTTCATTAGAGCATACTATGCGCAGCTTAACAATCCAGGCGGAGTTCTTGACTTCGAGCCCAGCTCAGAGAGCATATGAGCAACTCCTGTTTCCCCTGAGGACAAGCTAATAAGGAACTTTGCACTTTCCTGCACTGACCAGCCAACAAACAAGACCCAGTAGCCACTTATAGACCCAACTGCAGGGGCTCAGCATCATCACAGTCTCCTCTCTCCCTGCTCTTGGTCTGCGTGTCTTAATGTACAAGAATCATTTTGCTGAATCTTTGTTGTGTTCCTTCTGTCAGTTCAGCATTCATGTGAAAACTTTTCACCTCACACAGCTCTTCCACCCAACAATAACTTCAGCACAACGACAGCAGACTTTGTCAGAAAATATTATACATGACGGTATTTATGCCAATTACACCCTCAGTCCTTGATGTGCCTCAAGTGATGCACTTCCCCTCCCCGTCCCACTCAAAAAGCTGCCAATAATGCCTTGAAGAAAGTCCAATTTTCGAAACTACTTCTTTGAAAAAAAATAAAGCATTTAGTATAGCTAAGAATTCCTATAAAGTTTCTGAAAGTATCACGCTGCCTTCATTTGCAATGTGTTTCTAATGCTACAAATCACTTTCCTCCTCGCTACGCAACCTGAAACACATGAAGAGAGTCTTCATTCCACCTCCAGAACCTCTGCCTTATTCATTTCACATGAGAAAGGAAAAAGCTTAACCCTGATTAAAGGAAATTGCACAGACAGAGACAGTGAGTAAGCTATGAGCAACTGTCCAAAGATTTTTTTGAACAAAAGAACTCTCAAAGAAGATAGTTTCCATCTGTTTTTATTAGCTGTAGTAGCATGTGTATGTACTTAGAAACTTCAGTAATCCAAACTATAGAGATGATGAGACTAAGGAGAATGCCAGTCAGATTGAAGCAGCTTGAACCTATCGCAGCATCCACACTGTGCCTATATATTAATTATGCATGTATATGTGAAAATAACCAATACATCTATTACCAATATGCATCAGTAATATATTCTTACTCACTTGAATTTCTAGCATATTTCGCTTCCCTATTGAATTCGGAACTAAATTTTTTGCTGTTACATTTATAACTACAAAATTGTAAGGTATACCCTATTTACAGCAAATAATCAAGTATCCAAATACTCATGTGTCAAATATAAAAGCCACTCGACGCCACACAGAGAACATATTTTATCCACAGCTTCAAGAATTATGAGCAGATTTATACAAGTTTGAGGAAGCACTGTGTCCTCAAGTGAATGATGTGCAGAATGAAGCGAATGCTACATGACTCAGCTTTGTTACAGCTTTGTTAAGATCTTAACGACAATTTATCGACACCTTCTGCTCTGTGGACACAACTATTAGACAGTTAAGCACAAGAACCGCATTCAGAATAGTGGCTCTCACCATTTGTCAAGAGCAATATATTCTGAAGGCTCCTATAAAATGCTACAACAAATGTTTTGGCAGTGTACATACTCCTCCCCACCAGCCTTCATCAAAGCATCTGACAACCATGTGCAGGATTAAGTATTCTCTTACATCTAAAGAGATACCTTTTTTGAAAGGCCACTTAGAAATATGAAGAAAATACGGAAAATACAGCAACCTTGTTTAACAACAACCAGCCAAAAAGGAGTTTCAAGGCATTTCTGTCTTCTCTATAGCAGAGAAGACAAACCAGCTCATTTTTATTAGCATACTGCATGCAAATACTCATTAACATAAAACAAATATTTTGCACCCCGTTCTTGAAAAAACAAACAAAAATCCCCCAAACAAACTAAGCAACAACCCCCACACCCCCAAACACCAAACCCCCCATATTTGGGGTTGTAAATTACTTTGCTCAAGTAATTGCCAAGTTATTACCCTTGACCATGTTTCTCTTTGTAGTTAAGTTGCTGCAGGACTACTTTTTTCCAGTTCGTCCGTGACTCTGCCTAACCACAAACTCGACTGAATCACTCTGTGGATTGTGCATTTCTTTCTTAAAAGGCCTTTCTCCACCAAATCTTTGTTTTCAACAATATCACAGTAAGTACCATGTTGATTTCTCTGTAACAGGATGCAGGGTTTATCCATAGACATTAAAACCTTAAGACCACCTCACATCATCTTCTGGACGAACCCCATACTATGAAGCAAAATAAACTTTCATAAAGTACATTTCGATATCTTCAGTTAAAATCAAACCACTGCGTGGGAATGACACTAGCGTAACACCAAAAAGCTTATTTCTCATCATATTCCAAGCACAGCTGATGGTTAAATAAAAAAATTTTAAAACAGTTGAACCGTAGAGTGGAGACTGCACATTAAGTTTAATTTGTTGATCTCATGAATGAGCAATGGGCGTATTTTTTCCTCTAGTCAATTGATGTTGAGAAATTCAAGTGCCTTTCTTACCTTCTGAAAGAAGTCTTCCCCACTTTTCCCTTTGCCCTCTGCAGCAGCTGCAAAACAGAAGTAAGATCTGGTTAATAAATACATAGGAGAAAATTTACAGGTTTCCATATAGAAATTATCTCTGGGCACATGTTAGTGTGAAGTTATAACTCCGGGTAAGTTTTTCTTATGCAATGAACATTTGTCAACAGCTGACTAATACCCAGAACGACCTTTTGGAAGTCACATGCTATGAATGGAGTCCAAGCAGATGTTTGTATTTGCATACAACAACTACGACACACCGATATCTATTTTAGTTACAAAGCAAATATGGTATGTAACTCTAAATGCTTTATGCACACTGCATACTTTGCAGTGTAATTCTGCCAACAGGAGGATCAAAAAAGCAGCTTGTAGGGATATATATATGCTATACCAAGATTAAAAACTAGAAACAAAACAAGAAGCAGCATTACAGTAAGCTAGAACCATGTTGAAAATATTTTTCCTCTGTTCTGCTATGTTTTATGTTGGAGTGAAATATAGAGCTACTGCTGTTTGGTTTGAGACTGAAAAAGCACCACGAAAGTCTAAACACTTAAGTGCTGATAAATATTTCTCTCTCAATTGCTTGCTCTCCAGTGAAATTCTGCAACTCGTACTTTCCACCAGCCAGCGTTGATGAGTTACTGCTTTCAGAGCAGCTGGAAACCAAAAGGCAACCCTAGATACTTCCACTAGAGACAACGCGTTGTACAAACCAGGGGCATTAGGACATTTGAGAATGATGCTCAAGAAAGGTGACAAAGCTAAAAGCAGCACTGAACGTAACGTGGGGCTTTGCAACTGTGGGTGAAGAAGCACTTGTTGGGGAAAAGCTAAGAGATCTTCACCCTCTTACCCTAAGAAATCAAAGACCGAAAGGTGAGAGGCTTGACTTTGTGAAAAGAAACATCATCAGAAAACACTTCTCATGCAAATCCTGTTTGGAGAAGAGACAACAGAGAATGTCACCCTCCTCCTCACACCCAACACATTTCTTGCAGTGTCAACTGACCCAGGGAAAGGAGCGAAGCGTTGCGGGGGAAGTACCGGGACCTCAGCTTCAGTGAGGAGGAGTGGGGCAAAGAGGCATCTCTGGAGGTACATGTGCCAGCACACTGAAATGCTCCCTGGGCTCTAGGGCTGTACTGGCCACCCTGGGACATTCATAGTTGCACAGAAGAAAACACTAACAGAAGGAAGAGCAAACAATAACAAAAGAGGTGTGGGCTGCAAACCCCACCTGCAGAAAGAGATCCTTTCAAAAACACGGCTGACAAGCAGAACCAAACACCCTTGGCAGAACACAGCTTGGAAGCATCCTGTAATTCAGTGATTTCAAGAGCAAGACCTGGATTATCTTATTATGCCATTTAAACCCAACTGTTGGCCTACACATTATGTTGTAGCCTGTCTGTGTTGCAGCCCGAGACCTAGTTACCAATTCGAAACACAGTAGCTCATTATCAAGGGGATAATTTCCTTTTCCCTGGAAAAAGGGATGCTTCCAAATACATACATAGTTTCCCGAATGCTACTTCATTACTGAGGAAACTCATTATCATTGTGATTTTTGTTGTGTTTTCAAGTACAAAACAAACCCACTGCCCTGGTTTCAAAACTCTCCCAGGTTCTCCCTCTCTTCCAATTACAGAAGTGATTTCAAACTCTTAAATTAACATTAAAACTCAGGTAACACAACCTAAAAACAAATGTAACGAGCAGGTACAGGCTACAGGTTTGAGATGACTTTTTCCATCCCAGAGGAAGCAATGCCACTATATTTTAAATAGGCTTCTCAAAGCATTAGTAACACCATGGAGAAAGCGCTCACTAGGAAGTCTTGCCTAATACAGTTCAGAAGTTCATGATATTTAACCCACGCGTAGCCAGAGCAGATGCAGTGAAGGAAGCCTGTCGAGCAGTCATCTTGCTGCAGAGCAATTCCAGCCTCCGCAAGTCTGAGGGAAAAAACCAAAGCCCTTTTTGCCCTCAAAACCCACAAGTGCCTGTAAGAGAAAACTAGTGCGCATAAGGTTTTCTGGAAGCAGAGAAAACACTTGGGGAAGATTTCAGTTTTTCATATTGACAAGCTACAGATACTAGTAGAGAAACCACAGCTTTCTTCTGACAGCAGCCACTTGACCGATGCATGTTGTTTCACAAGCCTGCCACTAACTCAGGAGTAGCTACAAAACACTTCTGGGAAATGAGCAGTACCACCACCACACTATTTCAACTGAAACATGGGGCCAGCATGCTTCTAATCAGAGGCTACAGGAGATAAATTGGAGATGAGAACCTGACAGACGTGAGGCTGAAGTTACAGCTTTAAGGATAGAAAGATTTTGTTCCAGCTGCCAATACACGATTTCTAAACCAAACACAAACGAGATGGCTTAGGGCGATGCTGCACAGGGCATTTCAACACAATGCTGACAAAGCAAATTCCAAGGTTTTTATCATAGGTCTATTCTTAATCTGAATCATTCTGGTGACCCGATTTACAGCTTGGCCCTGCCAACAACTGTACGCCACAACAAATGGGCTCCAACTAGAACAAAGTAAGGAAGAAAAGGGAATGAGAACATCACAGAAAAGAAAATCCCCAGCAGGACAGACAACAGTGAAGTTTGGTTAAATGGCACTCCAGAAACATCTTGAACAATCAGTGGTTTCACGTGTGAAACATGAAGATAAACTAGGTGAAGCAGTATATTATGTTTCCTTTTAGGTTAACTATTGTCCAGCTACTTCTTTTTGTCCTTCCTCCTCTTGATATAACTTTGTACCAATTCTATCAGTTTACTCTTATTTTACTTGCTTCCTAAGACTTGCTCTCTTACTTCCATGAGACACTACAGTTAAAGTCAAACTTCATCAGTAGCTTGTTAATTTTGTGATGCTACCCACAATTACATACATTTTCATCTATGTTTACCTCCCAACTATGTACTTAAGAAAGTTTCCAACCAGTGTGTGAAACATCTAGTATTCACGTGTAATTATCTTCAAGCCTTTCTTCCGCTCCAAAGCGGGCAAAGACAGTTCTAGCACTTCTGAAAACAGTAGGAGTAGCCAAAGCACAGGGGGAGATGTATCCATTTCTTTCGTAATCGAAAGGCTAAACACATTTTGTTCAAGCCAGACAAAAACTAGTGTGAAATGAGCAAGGGAAACAATCCAGAGTTATGAAACTTATGCACGAGTCATTAAAAGTGGGAAGCGTTTATAGTGTTCGCTCAAATGAGCTGCAATTTAGTAAGTTATTGAGGTTTACCTCAAATCAGATAAGCTGAGATAAAAGCAAGCGTTCCTTTGTGTTTAGGAAAAATCTATGCTAGGTCACTGCAGCCTAAGCTCAACTTCTTTCTAAACAAATGTTGATAGTATTAACCCTGACTTGCAAAATAAACCTCATCTTTGAAATACCATACTGCGAAGCTTCCAAAATTTGCATCTGACGGAGGTACCGTGGCAGATTATTTTAGTAATCTCACTAACATTAATTAGAATATTAATATGAAAGCAAGCTTTCTCCAAGAAGCAGTGAATTTCCAAGTTCTCAGGCCCCCAAGAGAGCGAACCTTTCATGGGAGGCTGAGGGGGCTGGTAGTGTCGTACCTGTGCTACATGGAAGGCACAATCCAGTCCACTTCAGTATATTTAAAATAAACGTTCAGATTTTAATAGACAGCTTTGCATTTTTTTGACTTTGCAAACGAAATAAAGGCTTTCAAAACACCGTACCAGGAACAAGCAACATCAACAAGTGACACTAGTGCCTAGCACTTCAGTTACCATCACTAATCCTGGTCTAGGAAACACGTCAACAAGTGCAGGTCAGTTGTTTAATGCCTTGCTTCAAACAACGATTAAACCCCACTACTTTTACAGAGCTTTCTTCCTGTGGATAATGCTCCCTAGAGCCCCAGCAGCCTCGGCTGCTGCAAGAATGCTTTAAGAAGACAAGTCCAAGTAGTCTCTTGTGGAAGACCAGACCATACAGACCTGTGTTTTATAAGAACGCTTTCAGCCCTGGAAGAAGCTGCCTTTGCTGCTCACTTCCATGTTGTGCTGCTCTCCTTCAACTGATGGCACAGCTTTCCGTGCAGCTGTGCTAGGGACCAGGTCTGGCTTTATTCTCGGTAGAAAGAGTAGCATTTACTGGAATAGCCCTTTCATCTTTCTTAGCTGGAAAGAGCAGAGGGAAGGAGATCTCTGCAGCTTACTTAGCTGGCCGATCTGGCGTAAGCCAGCTGAAGGTGTTTGGGAAACCGCAGCTTCAAGAGCAGCGGCAGACCAAGTTATCTTTTCACCAGTCTCCTCCAGAACCATAGGCCCCTGCATCAGCAGGACCAGGCACTACAAATATGACTCCAGCAGGAGAAGAGCGGTTAACTTCCCAACAGCAAAAGCGCCGCTAAGTGAGTGAAAGCACTCCTGGAACTCAGCCACAAGCGTACAAAGACAACTGCTTAAAAGCGACCTCTCTGCCCTCCTGCGAATGGTCCCTGTCCTCAAAGCAGGTTTAAGAGAAGCCACAAACCGAAAGGTAATTAATACAGCATAGTGGCTTCTGAGGGGCAGATGGATTCGTTTCTGCCAACCTCTGCTACTGCAGGAAATACTGTTTTCTTAGAAACAGGATTTATTTTATGGTATTGAATAATCACTTAACTGAACTTCACAAAAGCTACGATTATTTTTACATCGAATGGTAACATTGGTTTCAGCAATACAGACAAAAGGCTACGTAAATGTGCATAATAAGCATTTTATATTTTAAGCTGTACTTTGTTTATTATAATTTCTTCCATACCATGAAATATTTTATACCAGGTTCTTGCTTTTCAAGATATATTGGATTGCCGAGGTTCCATCCAATACAAACATAAAACAGTTGAAACAGGTGTTAACTATTATGGTACCCATGAAGTACACCGCTTGTCTGCTTAATCACCAAATCATAAAAAAGCCCAACTGTAAGTTCACATGGAAAATAAGTTTGAACTTTTACTTCAAATGCTACTTTAATTATGAAAAAAATATATGTTACGATACAGGCCACATTTCACAGGAACTGAACCCAAGATGCATTCATTAAGTAAAGTCTTGTTTAAATGAATTATGGTAACTTTGTGTTGATCTCACGTATCAGCTCCGTGTCTCCTTTTCTAAACTCTTGAAATCGTCACTGAAAACACCACCTAGTATGTGCTTGAGAATTTGTCTGTCTTGAGTATCAGGACTTCTCCCTCTAACTGCATTGAAAGACTACATTTATAGGAGAACATAAAAGCATGTTCTGCTCTTCAGGTTTCAGCTATGATAAAACAAAACCATTCTTCGCACACTACCAGGAGAGATAACTAGATCTTATTTTAATTTTAACAAGACAAATCAACCTCACAGCATTTTAAAACACTGAGCAATAATATACCTGAAGCTGAGTAATCAATTACCCTTTGCCCTGTCTGTCCATCGAGCAAGAAAAAAATCTTAACACTTAGGTTAAGACTGTGCTCCTGTTAATTAGATTTGATTTCTTCTTGAAACTGCCATAGAAACGTGCAGGCTATGCAGCTGGGTTGTTTTGAATTTATTATTATTTTTTAAATGAAAAGGACAGTTAATCATATTGAAAGGCTGCATTATCTCTCAGAGGTTTCCAAGCTGGTTATCATACACAAAAAAAAGAAGCAAAAAACAAATCCAAAAAACTTCTCATTGAACTAGAAACCACCTGGCGAAAAGATTATGTTTTCCTGTGCACAAAGTCAGACGCTATCCCATACATACTCTGAAAGCTTGCTTATATCAAGCCAAGATAAGGAATTCCACCCCAAGGGCCATAGAGATAAGCCAAGCTGCTGAAAATACGCCTTTAGGAAGAAAAAGATAGAGCATACGTTGCTCAAGAAAAAAATCCGCCCTTGAACTGAATTTGTTGAAATCCAAACAAAACAATTTTCCATTCTTCTTGTCATTACAAAGCTGGCCTCCCTTCCAGTTTCCAGCTTAGAAACCAACAAGTTAGAGAGACGACTCAGATAAATTGAAAGGGTCTGGCAAGAAAAGGAACGAGGGCTAAACAAACCAGAAAGCTGCATAACAAGCTCGAATACTATTTTTCAATTGGCTTTTCAGTAACATCGTGTCCTTCTCACTTGATTCTATGTGTTACAGGTTACTTCGTGACATTTACCACAATAAATCACAAATGTCAGTATTTTAGGGTTTCAAGTGGCTTCACAAATACAACCAAGTTTTCCGGAGCCAATGAATGAAGATGAGGCGTTTAAACTTGCTTAAATTCACATACAAAGCAGCCCTGAGATTTTGAGGATGTGCACTGCAAACATGTCAGAGTAAAGCCGCAAATTCAGCTGGAGGTATATGAAAGGAGGGAGTGGGCAAAGGGGGGAAAAAAATCCCAAATACTCACTAAAATACTAGTTCACCCAACAATCAAGAAAACTAGCCAAAATATACTTGTCCACACTGACAAATACGTCAAGTCAGGGCACACATGGTATCTCGAACATTACAAAAACTATCCCATGTCTACATACTCTGTGGCAAAAGGATTCTCGGGCTGAAGGTAAAAATAAGAGTGCCACCTTTTATTAAGAAGTCAAGGAAAAAGAAAATCAAAACGAGGCAGACAAAAACATCCCCATGATACAAACTTGAAATGTTTATATGAGAGCATTCCATCTCTGGTAGAGTAGCCAAAGAAGAACTGGAATAATTTCAGCATGCTCAGTAAATGACAATAGACTATTAAATATCTGGACATTTTTGGGTGGGTTCCACTGTATCTCCTTCTGTCAGAAGTAACTTGATATGCAAGCTACTAAGCTATCCATAAAGAGGCCAGATGTGCTAAAACTTCTGACAAACACAACTATTCCTGGGAAAAAAATCCGACCGCGTACAGCATCCTTTTACCCTGCTGCTGAAAGGCAGCATCTATGAGCCCCCTGGAAACCCAGTATCTAGCGGCTCTTTTTGGACTGCTTGCCAGCTGGATGAGGTTTCTTGGATCGAGGCCTGAATGAGCATGTAAATGCACACAGGTAAGATATGCGTATTCTTCATTCTCCCCCTAAGCCTACTTCTACTCTCAGACAGAGAATGGAAGACTATACAGGCATATTCACTTAAAATACTTACTTTTGAGTAACTTTTTCTCCCCCTGCACACTATTCTAAAACCGATTGTCGGCAAATGACTAAAACTGTCCTACAGCCAAAATTCATAAAGTTTCACCCATCCATCATTTGTGATGAACAAGGAGAACAACACAGAGAAAAAAGGGAAAGCTTAAAATAAGCTATGCTTACTTCCACTACCTCTGCACGCATAGCCAAGAAAGAATGAAAAAAACCAACCAAATCCAAACATATACACTCTAGAGATAAAGAAAGACATTGGTTTTGAACAAATGTAACTGGAGTTTTCCTTCTAGTTTCTGCAGGAACCTCATGGCTTTGGTAACTAATAGCATCAGAAAAAAAATAAAAATAAAAAGGTAAAAAAAGAATTTCGCTGCAGGTTATTTGCCTTGTTATTCTTCCCCCAACCCACCAATATCTTCAAGAGGTTAACTATAAAAGTCTATCCAGAACCAATAATTTAATCCATACCAACTGTAAATTTCAAGATCTCTAACAGATTTTTCTAATTTTGCAGAAGAAACCTATCTCTGGGGAAAAGCTGTCTGGCAAATCTCTGCCTAGAGAAAGTCTGACCATTCATTTATTTTTGTAGCCAAGTCACAGCTTGAAGTCAGGCTGCGAAGTTGGGGTTGCTCTGGGAGCCCCTTTTTCCCTGCTAGCAATCTCCTTGGAAAGGTGCACAGGGGTCGAAGCTCATCCTCGCAACCACAGAGCGTTCCCTTCCGTGGCGCGGAGCACAGTCGAGTGCATGGCACAAGATTCAGCGTTTTAACGAAGATAATGAAGGGAACGCTTCCCCTCCTGCCAGCTACTCTTAAGAATGAAGCCAGGCAAAGGCATTAGCTGTCAGCACTGTATTACCTGATTAAAACTACTCTATTAGCTGCATCAGATTGATACTTGTTCACTACTGGAGCCCCCAACACCATGGCATCTCTATTACTTCACTCCTCTTTCCTTGCCTGAGGAAATCCCAGTAACAAACCTCTCCCCTTCACAGGGGGGTTCGGATTGCGATGGCAGAACCGCAGCCATAGGTGGGGAAGAGGCCAAAAAGCACCAGTGATTCCTGGCAGCCTGCCCCGACACCGTGCAAGTGGCTGCTTCTGCTCTGGGCTTCAGCATACTGGGCAACGTGTTCCTGGAGTCTGCGTCACCCTTCAGACGCATTCAAAGACTCGCACTGTTTCTTGTGGTAGATACGCCAGCTGATGTTTCTAGAGGAATTGGTCAACTTCTTCCCAACTTGTACCAACTTCCTTAGTTCGATGCTAGCATTTCTAGAGCCCATTCTCACCCTACTATTCCTGCCAAACTCTGCGCAGAAAACAAAGCCTCTTTTCCCTTAGAGTACTCAGTTGCTTAACTATAGCCTGATAAACCAAAGAGCAAAGACTCTCTTTGGATGTCGCTATATATCCTACACTTTTCTTTGAAAAACCCTTCTGAATTCTTGATTTCAATGACTGATGGAGCTTAAATAAATGGCCCTGATCGTTGCAATTTCCTTAGCTAATCAGAATTCAACTGAAAACCAAAAAAAAAAAGTTACACAATTTCCTTCCTTTAAGATTTTCCGAGAGCACAAGGAGTCTCAAGCTAATGTAAAGACTCCATTTCATTTTTAATTGTATTGCAAAACATTAAAGTTGTAGAACACTATCCCTGCAGAACGTGCAGCCAGCTGCTGAGCTATAGCAAAGGAGTCAGAATGCAAAGGAAGAAAGAATTAGAGATGGGGCATCTCAACTAGAGGGCTGCTGGCCATAAAAGTTACCAGATAATCTTCTGAAACAAGAAGCACAGTTGGTGTATTACTACAAATTAATTACTCCTATTACTATTCATAAATTAAATTAAAAAAACTTGTAATTTTAATTATTCTTGTTTTATCACCAGGCCTTAAATAACACCAATGAAGTCCCAGATATACTATACAAAGTTATAGAACATATTTGATGTGTGCAAACATGTTTTCATTGCTTTGTGCAGAGGTTTCTTTCCAAGAAAAGAGGCAGAACTTTTGTTAATTTTTCATCAAGAGATTCCCAGATTACTATAACCAGATGTTCTAATTATTTTCTTCCATTTTAATTGATGGATGACAACAGCTTTTCAGCATCTAAATGCTACAGTAGCTGCGTTTAACAACCTACTTTTAGTTTCTCTTAAGACAGAAAGAATTTGTATCTGTGCTACTGATAATTACTTCTTATTAAGTGAAACTATCAAACAATTAATTACAGTGAGACAGCTTTATTAAGATCCATGGCTATTAGCAGGAGTGAAACTTGATTAAAATGTTACGTTAAGTATATTCACGCACTGTAGTTCACTCCTGTATTTCCTCCCATTTCTTAGAATATACCGTATTCAGTAATAAAAGGGGGAAGAGAATGATTCATTCTAACATTCATGAAATATTTTTGCTACCTAAATATGTGAGAATACAGCACCTGCAACCTCAGTCTTCTGACACTCTTTGGCCAAGCTGCCCTGCAGAAAGATGCAAAGTGGAGTCGCATCCCAAGTAGCATCACCTCCACTGAGATGTGCTGGAGAAACACAAGGCGGTTTAGCTTTGGCTACCTCATTCAATGATTTTGTTAATTGTCTCCCTTCCTGCATTTAAATTTTTCAGGAAATTTGGGAACCCGTGGTCAAAATTACAGGCTGGCCAGAAACAGTTTTCACATTGTATTAATTTGTTCCCAATCCTTTTTGGGCGCAGAACTGACAGAAGTGGTCAGCAGCCAGCCATGAAGTCAGCAAGAACACTCTCCCACACTAAACACAGCCCAGATAACATCAGATCCCTTTCACACATGATCCCAGTAGAGGTAGTTCTGGAGGAGACAGCCGAAGAAGGGCTGCTCTGGTAGCTGTAGGAAAATCTCGCCAGCATCCCATGAAATGCTTCTGATCACAGCAGTGCAATGCTGTTTACGCCAGCAACCAACGTTTCCATTACTATACGCTTATTCCCTGACACAAGGGAAGAGACCAAAACAACATGGTAGGGTTAAGCCATTCCAGTCACGCTTTCATCTTGCCTCCCTCAGTTGACTCCCTCACTGTCATTAGGGTACGAGCTGACGTGCACTTAACTCACGCTGACTTTGGGGACTGTTGTTCACCTAGGAACGTATTTAGTGAGAGGAAAAGATGGAGGATAAGGACTCATCTGTTCGGCTCCAGCACTTTTTCCCTTCCCTGCAGCCTGGCCACCATGAACACTCCAGAAGAGAGAGGACAGCTGACCGAGCTATCCCTGAGCTGTCACACATCTGGAAATGAGTCGAAACATTGATGTAAGATTAAAACAAGTAAGAGATGTAAAGCTTGGCATCTTTCTAAAAAGCTCTGAAGCAGGGCTGCCTTCTTCAGTCACTGGATGCTGCGAGGGCTCTAAAAAGTGCCTTGAGTGACTCAGGAGGCAGAGCCTTTCCTTGTTGCCAGTGCCCGACAGATCCTATTCTGCCCCCGAGCCAGAGTATTCGTTTAACAGAACTTGCTGTTTACAGGGGGAAAGAAAATCATAATATCAGAAGTGCCCCAGGGGCTGACGGAGGATAACTGCCAAACACAAGAGCTCTGCTCCCAGTAGATTGATGGTTGGGGATATTCTTTCTATTTGCTTAGCGTTCAACTTTCTCTCAACGCACAATCACTGCTCTTGTCAGGTATGCGGACAGATACCGCATGATTCATTACATGGGAGGGGAGAATGTAGCAAGGCTGTAAAAAAATTAGAAACAAAAGCCCTACAGATTTGGATGAAAATGTACACAATATTTTTCTGATGGCCCCGCTTGTTATGAGTCACTCACAGATGTGGAGTTACAGGAGAGAAGCCAAGATTAAGTCAAAGACAAAGCTTT
>WEIS01007777.1:0-21291 GCA_013389965.1 Todus mexicanus | reverse complement strand
TGAATCTATGAACCTCCAGTCCTACCTTCTTGTGACAGTCTACTCAAAAGATGCAAACTTATCCCACCACTCTACGGTCCTTATTTACAGAATTACTTTTTCACTTGATGTAACGTTGAAGCTGATCTTCCTGAAGTGTTTTTGTGGCTTCTTGCACTTAGTTGTAGATTTACCTTTTCGAGGCAACCTTTTACGTCGGTGACGTTTTGCAGTTTCGTCCTTGGATGTCCTTCTGCGGAGACTTTGCAACCCTGACTCCTTTGAACTTTCCTTGATTTTCAGACAGCTTGATCTCTTCTCTAGTGCTTTCCTCGTGTTGCTAATTGATACTGGGCATCTGCAAGTGGTTGCCTTACTGCAGACGAGACACGCGGCCTTGGTAACAGCAGGAGTACTTGATTTATTTGAAGATCCTGCTCCTTTTCATGCGTTTTCTATGCATTCATCGTTTCTGCAATAGGAGGATGCTGACCTATTCTAACTCCTAAGGGCGTTTCCACAGAGCCGATGTGCCCCGACCTCCTTTGTACAGCTGATTTTTTTCAGTTTCTATTGATTTGCACTTGGCCCTACCGAATCGCACCTTGATTCACCATTATAAGCTGGATGAAATGGAAAAGCAGTCTGAAACCTGTCTGCTACCACGCTGGGAGCCTGTCTGAGCGTGGTGTGAGGTCTGCGGACTCAGGGAATGTGGCCTGTTCTGTCAAGCAGGTCATCACTGAAAACCCAGAATGATGCTGACCCCGGGGCACAGATGAATCACGTCTGATTCACGGCTCCATTGTGATGTCAAACCATTGAGGGCTACCCACAGGGTCGTTATTTGACATATTTGCTGTTCCCAGTTAGCTTCAGCTAGGCGATGCCTCCATAATTTGCCTTAAATACCATATAAAAGTCTCAGAAGTGGACAATATCTCCTGCCAAGTCCCATCCGTAGGGCCAGCTTGTAGAAATCAGTTGATGCGATGCAATTTGTTGTTGCCAAACCCACACTGGCTGCTGTCGTCACCTTCTCCGCTCCTACATGCCGGCGAATCGTCTGCATTTTTTTTTTCCCCTCAAAATTGAAGTTAAAACTGCTGCATACGTAACTCCTGGCTCTTCTTCCCACTCCTTCCCTGAAGATATTTGCTTCTCTTCTGCTTCCCCCCACACCGCTCCCTTCTTTCCTTCGGGCTGTGTGCTGTAAGGACACACAGACCGGAGATAAAAGATTACAAAGCCTTTAAGGAATCAGCTAATTCTTTAAGGAAACATGACAAAGCACGAAGCTTTGCTTAGGCTAACTGAAAACAGCAGCCGGGGGCAGGGGAAGATGCTGTGTTCATCCTCTATCAGTAGTAAGACTTTATAGGAGAATAAAACCATGAACGTGTTACTTAAAACCTTTTTCCACTCGTGATTCCGATGTTCCCGAGCAAATATTTGTTTATTTAGTTAGTCAGTTAAAAAGACCTTATCTCAAGCTTGTGATAAAGAGCTTCCCTGGCGGTTCAGAGAGGTTGTTGCCATTTAAAGTGCCCTCTGGTCAAGGAGTTTGAGCTGCCCTGTCATGGTTACCCTGTCTTCATGCCGTCTAAATCCTTCGCTCGTCGAGACTGCCCCGCGTTCATGGCAATGTTGGCGCGTGGCAGAGGCTCTACTTTGTATCCACCAGAGAGGCAAAAAAGGAGATAGAGAGATATATAAAAAAGAATGAGGTTTTAGGGTTCCCAATCAAGTACCTTTCATTGCATCAACGCTGCTTGAATTCTAGGAAGAAACATCTGCCTTGCTCTGCCAAGGAGACACGTTGTAGTGCTCCTCTGAAAGCGTCTGCTGCTCTTCCTCATGTGTGTGGCACCAGAGTTCTCAGGGTTGTGCAAGAAACCCCAGCAACTCTAGAGCCATTTCGACTTCTATGAATCTCTTGGGTTTTTCCCGTGCAGTTAATAACACTTCTTTTTTTTTCTCTTTCTTTCTTTCTTTGTCCCTCCACCCCTTCTGCAGTTTCAGCTTCTCGCCTCAGCGTTATTTAAGTCTGGCTCGGATTTCACCACTCTCGGTGAGTATTGTGTATCAGAATCATACTGGGTATGTTCCCTCCGATAATTACTGACGATTTCTATTGATTTTTATATCAAATGTTATAATTCGTATCAATTTTATAGGCCCTTTTTCAGTTTGAACGTGCAAAGTGCCCCTTAGACGTTTGCAAGATTATTTATTACCAGTATCCAACGCCTCCAACCCGTATTTCAAAGATCTGTCACCGGTGGCTCTAAACCCGGGGATTGTTTTTGTATCTCTCGTTACATCTGATGCTTCGCTGTTCCCCAAATAAACAGAAGCTTTGGTCAGAAGAAAGGCACCTCCTGTCATGTCACTTTGGAATCTCTCAGCATGGCTACGGCTCTGTTTGCTGTGATAACTGCAATTCCTGGAGTAGTTTGGTTCGCTCTGTTCTTTGCAAAACTAGTTCTTTCGGGCAGAGTGTCAAGAGCGAAGAAAACAGTGGCGTTGTAGGGCTTGGAAACAGGAGGTCTGAGCCAAAGCCGTAATTTGTTTCACTTTTCTGTCCAGTTAACTCTTTTAAAAACACTTGAGGCTCTAAATCCTGGGCAAGCTGCAGGAAGGCTATAGGCATAACTTACATTCTTGTGTTGTCCTCAAGTTACCGAGCTCTCGCTGGGAGCAGGGATGACTTCAGGGTTTTGACGAACGCTTAATTCCCAATCTGAGGAGTTGAGAGAAGGAAAAAACCAGCTGCTCTGCCTGCACTGCTGGATGAGGATGGTGCTGAGCTCGTGTGGCTTGGAAAACATTGTCTAGCTGGTACTGTAAGATGAATTCCTTCAAGGAGGAAACCCCCAAGTTTCAGAAAGTTATTTTTTCCCTACTTTTGAGCGCTCTAAAAGATGAATTAGTTGTTGACACAATACAGCGCTTTATTCAGAGCCTGGCTTTGCAGATAGGAGGATACGTACATGGAGTGGTTCTAAAATTAAACGGCAACAAAAAAAACCCACCGACCCCTCCTTGATTTGATTAGCTTGGTTGACTTTGATTAACTGAAGAGCTGAGTTCCCTGAATTAAAAAAGCATTCCTTCGAGATACCAGTGACTGGAGGAACACAAAGCAGAGGAAATCATTGTGTGCCCTCTCTATTGTTCTTGCTGTTGATGGGGTAAGTGTTGACGATTTGGACGAACAATGGTGCCCCTGCGGAGCAAACCCTCCCCTGGTGGGAGGCAGCACTTCCCAAAACTGGTTGGCCAAGCACCCTTGTGCCGAGCTGCAGCTGGGCTCCTCGAGGCCAGGCCAGTGATTAAACGGCAGCTCCGACTTGGGACTTCTACCATCGACTGAGCTTGTCGCAAGGAAAAAGGCAAGAAACACAAGGACCAAACAGGAGGACCAGCTCTGGTTAAGACAGTAGCGAAGATAATGAGGAAAGCCTGAGGTCAGAAGAAATGAGGCACCAAATAAAAATAGCTCCACAGATTTTGTTTTCTGGGACACCCAAGCGGTCCCCTGAGGACTCTTGCTTCCCCCATTTCTTCAGGACTGTCAGTGAGCTTGACATCCCTTCGCTTCCTGCTTTTTATGGCATTTTGATTGCAGCGTTGACTCAGGGTGATGTCATATGCACCCAGATAGTGGTGGGACAGAGAGCGGGCAGCCTTGGGAGGTGGGGCAGAGGTAGCAAAGAGTTAACATGGCTCTATATGCCTATGGCCTTCCTTCAGTGGTGCCCAGCGCCAGGACAAGGGGCAGCGGGCACCAGCTGGAAGCCAGGAGGTTGCAGCTGAGCAGGAGGAGCAACTTGTTTGGGGGGAGGGTGTTGGAGCCTGGCCCAGGCTGCCCAGAGAGGTTGTGGAGTCTCCTTGTGTGCAGAGATTCCAAGCGCGCCTGGACACTGTGATGCTGGGCCCCCTGCTCGGGGTGACCCTGCTGGAGCAGGGGGGTGGCACCAGATGATCCCCAGAGATCCCTTCCAACCCCTACCAGTCTGTGTCCAAATTGGCCAGCTGGCATATTCCCCAGCTAAACCGAGCGTTCGAAGCGGTGAGCACTGACTTGCTTTCCCCTTTTCTTCCTCCGCCAGGATTTTCGGATGTCGACCACACGTACGCGCAGAGAACTCAGCTCTTTGATACACTAGTCAACTTCTTTCCAGACAACATGACCCCTCCAAAAGGCAACCTGGTGGACCTCATCACGCTGTAACGGAGCAATCACTGGACAGATGGAAGAGGGGAAAAGCATCCATTTTCAGTATTTTAATTTTTTTACTGCATTGATTGACTGCTGGGATGAAGTAAATATAGTAAACCCTCGGTGTTTGAAAGGGGGTTTTATACTTGTATGGTGAATCCCTGAAGCTTTTCCCTTGGAGTAGGTTAATAAAACGTAACTGACGTACTTCCGACTAAATATATATATTTTTTCTGACTTGGGATTTTGAGTTAGCAAATGTAAGATGAAAAGGGGTGTGGAGAGGGAAAGAATGAATGAAGAAAAACACCCCCAAAACCCAAACCCAATCATGCAGTGATTGTTTTTGCCTGTAGAGGAAAATTGAGATTTGGCTGGAATTGAAAATGATGGGCTTTATTTTGAGTTGCGTGAGAAAGGAGAGGGGGAGGTTGTTCTTTGCTCATTTGTAGCTAGTCATGATATATTGCTTCATCCTACACCTCCATCCTCAGCAGCTGAACACCTTGGCGGCAGGACACGGGCACACGTCGAGGTAATAGCGATGTACGTGTCTGGAGTCTTGTAATCGTAGTGTGTGTCACGTGAAGGGGAGCACGTGTTGCAAGTTACCTCTCTCCTCCTCCCAGAATCGGGCTGACCAGAGTGTCTGATTGCATCCGACACCCGAGCCAAACCTGAATACCTACACGCCTGTCTTCTCTTCTCTGGAGCCTTCCGCTTAAACCTGACGGGCAAGTGGGAACCTTTAGAGAAAACCATTGGCAAACAGCCGCAGGGGGGTGATCGTCATTTGCACAGGCCCCTTCTCAGGGCTTTGTTGTGTTCTTGCTGCTCTGCTCGTCCCGTGAGAAACCGTGCCCGGCACAACTGGGTCTTCCACCCCACACACCCCCAAGCTCCGCAACCTGACTCCGGGTTGGGGGTAGGATTTCCGAAGCGGCTCGTCTTGGTTTCCGTGCCCCTCCGCTTCTGTGTGCGTTTGTCCGCGTGTTGATGTAAAGAGAGTTGCTGCGAACAGCTCGTCCCCTTCCCGCCTAGTGCAGCTCATTTACTTTTCTGAATGCATTTTAGACCTTGATCTGTACGTGAGGGAGGCCTTTTTCGCATCAATCCCTTTGAAAGCAAGCTGATGCATATGGATACAAAAAACCCCCTATTCCTCCTCGCTGGAAGCCTTCTTTCTAAATACGATAAGGGCTTGGGTGCTGCACTATGAAGTGGAATGAAGGACACGCGTCCCCAGCGTTAGAAACTTCCCGCGTTCGGTGTGGGTGAGCGTTCAGCACAAACTGGCAGATGTAAATATTTATATATCAGACTGCAAAGCTTTCCCGTCCAGAAATGTTTTGTGCCGGTAGCGGTGTCGTTGCTGCGCCCGCTGCGGCTCCGCGGCTCCTGTTGAACTTGATGGACGTCTTATGTGTGCAAAGATGATTTGGACTCTTGAAATAAAAGAGTTAGTCAAGTGTCTTTTCCAGAGCTCGAGTGTCTGCTTGCTTTGATTGCGTTGTGTTGCCTCTTTATCACCTTCTTCGTGTGACTTTTGTAGTCCCCGCTACGTTAGAAGTAAATAGAAGAACCTCACGCTAGTGTTTAATCACGTAGAAAGGAGCAATGTGTTGGAGGCTGAGCTTTGCTTTGACTTCAGGGAGGACCGTGCAAATAGAGGTTTTAAGTAACCTGTAACTGGAGGCTGTTCAGACGTCGAATACTTGGGCGGATGGCAAATCAGATGTCAGTGGGAGAATCCCCTCAGTACCTAGTGCAGGACGTGAAATCTGATTAAATTGTTTCTTTGAAACATCGCATTAGGGGTTTTTTTTTTGTTCTGTTTTCTTCCAGGGACACGGAAAGTTTTACATCACAGCTGGGCTTTGCCATGTGCTACCTTGGACGCTTTAACTGGTTAAAGCAGAACTTTTATGGTACGACTGTAGGTACTGGCAGCGCCGTACTGGGGGAATATTCCAACTGAGGTGTTTTCATTGAGATTGAGCTGAGGATTTTAATGCACACCCAACCCAAGGGCAGCCCTTCCAGTACTTAAAATCCGTGCTGTTGTGCTCCCTTTGGGCTTGATCTCGTTGCCTGTGTGCTCTCCAGCTTCAGTCGGCTGATTAATAGCTTCTTGAGACCGTTTTCTAACCAGCTAAGCTTTTCGTAAACTTTTACGCTACACCTTCAATGACTACGACGTTTAGGCTGAACCCCAAAAGATACGACCAGTCCAAGGAGCCTCATCGAGCAGCCAGGGAAAGCTGAGGAATGCCAGGAGCTTTGTGAGTGGCGTTGGTGTCAAGCCGGGCATTGCATCAGGCTTGATTTGCGTGACAGAAATTCCATCAAAACTCCTTGTCCTCGGCGTCGGGGGGTGCGTGCAAAGCCTGACAGCCTGGCTCTGTTTTTCGTAGCGTAGCGTAAATGGATGATTTGTCTGAGCGAGGTGAACATTCCTTCTGCAGGACTGCCCATCCTGGCTAATGAGAGCACTTCAGGGTGATCAAATAGTGACCTGCCTTTAGCCTGAGCAGATCGATGTCGGCTCGCACGAGTCCAGTTTATGGATTACAGCTGGTGATTAACCAGCAGAAAGCATTTCCTCCACCCTGGAGTTATTTGTTGAGCAGCAGAGGCACCCTGTGGCCGGAGAGGTTAAGCCAAAGCAAAGGCTTCTTGTGGCTTTGCCAAGGGTCTGTCTTGGTTCTGTGTCCTTAAAGCCAGGACTCAAAATTAAATGATTTCTTTGCATTGGCGCCCGCTACCCTACCTGATTTAAAAAGACTGGATTTAAAGACTGGATGCCACACTTAGTGGCAGGGTTTAGCTGAGTGGTGGGGGTAGGTCATAGGCTGGACTCGATGATCTCAGAGGTCTTTTCCAGCTTTAAATATTCTATGATTCTAAAAACTAATTAAAGATTCTGAGCAGTCAAGTATAAATTTCCTTTCAAAATAAGCTCGTTCTCGACAAGCGGCTAACAGGGAGGGTTTGAATTTAACTACAGGCAGACCTTTCAAGATACTGGTGATGTTCCAGCAAAGCGTTAGATGGGATTCTTAGAGATACTGAAGTACAAACAGCGAGGAAACCCACTGGATCTGAAAACAGCCGCCTGAAAAGGTTATAAATACACCAGCTGGACGTGAGAAGGCTTCGAACCTCACCCGTGGCGCTCACAGGTTGTAGCAGAGACAGCTTTTTAAGTTAGACAATTCAAACATACCCGTCTTTGTCTGTACCTTCTATTAAAAGCTGACTTGGGGTGTGGATTTACCACCACGTCATCTTTGCTCTGCTGGAGTTTATCTGTAAATTTATGGGTCGGCTTGTAAATGAGGGAGGGATTGCAAAAGAAAGCGCCGTTACTTGTCAGGGAGAGGCTCATTTGTGGTGCCCGGGGTCTTTAAAGCCAAAGTTACAAGGTTTTGGTACGTTTTTTGAAAGCTATAGGAAGTTAGGGTGGGATAAACTTGACACAGATGTCAAGACTTCAGTCTTGATTTAGCTTTTTTTTAAAAAACAGATCCTTTTGAGACCCACGAGTTTGTTTTTCGACACTGACCTTCAGCCTTAGTTGCCCTTACAGAATCCTTCAGCAGATCGTTTCTTTGGAAAACATGAATTCATTCTTCACGCAGAGCTTTTCCTAGCAAGTGACACGTTTTCCTAGGATATAAAACCCTTCAGATTTGAGGTTTGCTCACTTGGCTTAGGCAGAATCGAGTGAGTCTCTCAAGGTACATCATGTTCTTAATGAGTTTCTTGTACAACCCCTCATAGTAGCCGCCAGGAAGAAGTCCTTAAGACCTCTCCCAAAATGACTTCTCCAGGCAATTGCTGCTCTCGCAGCGTGACCCAACCTGTTTTCACGTGGCCGTTGGCTAAAGGACTTACTTAGATGATATTATTGAAAATGAGGAGACCACAGCCACCTTCATGCCCTTTTTTTATTTTGAGGATCCTACTTTATTAGTTGATCCTGAGGAGACCTGATGCAAAGTGGTTACGGAAATTAGTTGTAGTTTTCTGGCTCTTTTTCAAGACAACATTGGTGGTCTATTTATTCCTAAGCCTCTCTCGCCGAGTATAATGAGGAAGGAGAACTTTGTCGTGGAGAAGTGTAGTTCACCCGATCTTTGGGCAGCATCTGGGATGTGTGATTGAAGTTGTCCTATCCAGTTGTGTCAATAAACATCTGAAGTTTGGTTCTCCTTGCCCAGGATGGGCCTGTGGACGCCGGCTCAGGGGTCAGGCTGGGGGTTCCTACCGGAACATCAGTTAGCAAAATCATTTTGGGAGATCAAGCTGTGAAAACCTTTTCTGAAAGACTTTTTGAAGGTATTCTCCTTGTACGATGGAAACTGGAGTGGGATTCAGAAACTCTCCTAAGAAACATGCTAAAGCTTCTCATTACGAAGCTTGTACCAGACGAAGGGACAGGCTTAAATTAAAGTGCCGACACTTTTTGGTCACCGATTAAAACAACCTAGCCTGAGAATTTAATGAGGGAGCACGCAGTGAAGAAATTAAGTGGAGCCACCTGTTTGCAGGAGGACAGGCTCTTTGCAGAGGTGTGGGGCTGGCGGCAGAGGATTGTGATGGCTTCAGCTGCCTCTTTCTTTACTCAGGGTCTTCATCAGCTGTTTCTTCTTCCAGAAGAGACTCCTTCCAAAGCCTCTGGAAAGGCTCTTGCTCTGGAAGAGGCTTCTGCGTAGGGCTTTGTGGAACAGCTGCTTTCTAAATCCTTTTCCTAACGCGTGCAAAGTTTTAGAAGAAAGTGGGTTTTTTGTCACAAAGCTGTGCAAACCTGCACTTGTGAGTGCCACGGACAAGGAGCAGGGTTCTGAGGAACACTTGAGACTTGTTTGCTGCCCTTGCTGTGAGAAAGATGAGTATTAATGCCGCTGGTTTCAAGCGCAGGAGGGCGGCAGGTACCTCTAATGCTAATGCTAGTAATTCTCTNCCTTAATTATTCTATGATTCTTTGATTCTACTTTGGTAGAGCTTCTCGACTGGAATTTCTAGTGTGAATTTGCTCTGTGCAAGCTTAAACTGGAGCGCTCCTCCAGCTCCGTACGTTCTGTTGATGTCGCGCTTTGCTCCTCCTGGGGGAAAAAGGGCGAAAATTCCTCGGTACGTTTCCATTCGGTGCCTTTTTAGATGTGGCAAAAACGTCTTGTGAAACCTTGAGTCCCGGTGTATGCTGTGAATTTCAGCTTCTTCATTGTGGTTGGCTCCGAGCGAAGGAATGTTTGGCTGTTGTCACGTGAAGTCCTGACAGTAAAAGCAATTCGTGTGTGTCTCTGGAAGTGCTTGTGTTGTTTTATAGCTGTAGTTATTACAGAAACAGGTCAGAAAGAGAAAAAAAAAAAAGAAAAGAATTTTGCTGTTCTGATTGGGACTAAGATTATAGAAACTCTGAGCTTGGCCAGTTTTCGTGAGCGCGCAGGATCATTTGGAGACGAGTCTCGTTTCGTGGCAGGAGAGTTTAAGAACAACGACACGACTTAGAAAGAGAGTAGATCGATGGTGATACCACCATATACATAAGCTGTAAAATACTGTTGAAATGTAAATGTGCTGTCGGAAGCTCGTTAGTGGATCTAAATGGCCGTGGCTATGGTAGAGCTGATCGTATCCTGCCGTGGAAAAGGTTATCCTGGAAATTATTCAAGTAGTGGTAATGGCTCCTAGGCAAAAATCCCTGTTTTACTGAAAGCTTCTATTATAATGAGAAGTTGGAATGGAAAAAAGTCGGTTTACTGTACTGGAACCATTATAATAGTACCTGGCTCAGCGCTTGGATAAATGGACTCCAGATGCTTTTATCTGCAGGCAGCGGATCCAAACGCGGTTTTGGAGTGGAAGCCGGTTAATGACCTGCTTATTGCCGTCTGAGAGTCCCACAAGAACACGCCGCGGCCGATGCCAGCAGGTATCCTTTGGCGTTCCGGCCAGAAGTCAGGGAACTGGATGGAGTTTTGGATTATTCGCGTATGCTTTGGTTGTACGGAACACCAGCTATAAGGTGGAGAGGTCTGAACAGCAGCGTCTTCCCCAAGCACAGATCCTAAATCGCTGCTGTCTCCTTTGCTTTCATGTGCTTGAGCTCGAGCTGTTAGCAGTGAACTCCAGAGAACTTGCTGCGACCCAAATTCGATACTCCTCTTCTGCGTAGCAACCGCCGCAGACGTGCTTAAGCTGCTGCCCTTGTATCGCTTCAGTACCATGAAATCTTAATTCATGCTCGGTGCAGACAAAGGTACGTGGCGTCCTGGCTTCCAGCTGCTCGCTCTAAGTCAGCACAGCTTTTACGGGCGACCTGGAGGCTGCATTTGAGTGCTGGCAGAAATCAGTTGCCTGTTCAGCTCGAGGGTGGCATCGCAGTTCATTCCTGGGAAGGAATAACTCAAAACTCTCTCTACCAGGTTAGATTTTAGGGGTATTGTGACTTCTTTCCCTTCTGTGACTGCTCGCTGCTATTAAAACGCTGTCCCTTCAGACCTCCCCCAAGTTGAACGCAGAAGTTTGACCGAGGAATTCAAGGCTAGAGCTGCGTGGTGGTTATTGAGGCATCAGTTTCTCCACGTCGCAGCATCATCCTCTAGTCGCTTCCTTTGCAAAACTCCTTTCTGCTGACTCTGAAGCAGCCGGGGAGGATTCTTGTGGTTTTATGTTGTCCCCCCAAGGGATGTTCCTCTCTGGGTTAAGGACGGGGAAGCGCGGGAGCTGATTTCCCAGCAATTACGCCGTCAGCGTAACGCTGCAGCGCGCACCTACTTGCTTGTGCCCCTCCGTGCCCCACCACCCAGCGCTGCGCTGAGCCTTCCCCCCGGCCTCAGCGGGGTTCATTTGGCGTGGCCCCAGGAGCCTCACAGCTGATGGACAGGAGAAAAAGGTGATGATACCACCCCTCGAGTTGTCCTGGCTTTTTGCCTCCCCAGCGGAGGGAAACAGCTCGTAGCTGGCGAGTTGGGTTTGTTTCTCCAGCGTAGCAGAGCAGAGGGAATGGGAAGAGAGCTAATCTTGAGGATGATGTAGCGGTGGCTCGTGTGAGTTCGCGTTTAAGATGGGGTCTGCCTTGTGGAAGGACTCTGAAAGCTCTCGTAACAAGCAGATCTGTTGCTTAAAGCTTATTCTGGAGCTGGATTCTGTGGCTCTTTTCCAAATTGCAAGTGGTGCAATGCCGGGATCTTCTAGTTCTGGAACTTCACCTCCAGCCTTGGGCCTCTCCACCCCAAAGACACCAGAGAGACTAATACAATTCGTTTGATTTTGCTCCCCAGTCCCCCTGTAGCGATTGCAGGGAAGCCAGCTGGGTTTAACCCTGTCCCAGCACACTGGAGGTCGTGCGGCACCGTCGGCTCTCGGCCCAGGTCTGGCTGGTCTTAAGAGATTGATAAAACCTACCAACTGTTCCGAGCTGTCTGATGAAAGCTGCCAGTGAGATTAAGGGAGATTAGCTGCTTCTTAATTAACGTGATGGTGGGGAGCCTAGACCACGACGGGGGCTCTGGTGGTTGCCGTCTTCTCTGCATCCCAAATACCCGTGGGCAGGTTTTTTTTTCTCCCCGGGGATGAGCAACTCCGCTTTAAATACCCCGACTTTGGAACTTGCTGCCCGAGGGATTCAATCAATTATTTTGCATTTCACTAAATAGCAAAGGGGCTGTTCGTTGAAGAAGCCTCTTCGAGGCTGAGAAATGATGTGTTTGGAGGGGTTTTCTTGGATCTTTTGACAAAACCCCTCAGCTCTCAGAAGGGGCCAGTGGCTCCTAGCAGTGTATGCTTTCTTAATTGCAAGTCAGCGACTTCCCTGCGAATAGTCCAGTCTGAGCAGCGGCTGATCCTTCTAGCTCCTCCCCGCGGTAATACGCCGTGTTTAGAAGGTGACACCCCCTGATTCCCTTCCCCCAGCAGTGCCGAGAGCTCCTGTACTGGAGAAGACTTTTATCCAGCCGTGGAGGAGACAACTACTACACTGCTGACTTGTTTTCTCCTAATTGGGAAGGAAAACTAGCAGTGGAAGCGGAATATTTCCTCCATCTCTCCCTAACCAGTCCCATCCTTCCTCCCCTCTCACCCTCCCGTTGATGTTTCGATGTGCAAAACACTCTTCACTTCAGAAGCTGCTGCGCTGGGTGGTGGCAAAGAAAACAAGCCCCGTGTTCTTTAGGAGCTGTCACTATTTACCAAAGCTGTGTTTTCTGCTGCTGTCTTCCAGCTGAGCCTCCTCCACAGTGGGAAACAACGGGGTGCTGGGGAGACCACAAGCCAGAGAAAGGAGCATAATTATCCAGACAAACGTGTTTCTGGGAGTCTTGAGCCCAACTGTGCAGATCACTTTGCCTAGGGGCAGAAAATTCAAGCCCTGTGGCTCATTCTCAGTTAATGGGAGGTGACTGTTCCCATCCTGGTGGGCTGGTGCTGGTGGTGCTGTGCGTCTTGAAGGTGTAGGTGCTGAGATGCGACGTGCCTCATTGGAGAAGTATTAAGTCTTGCCAAGCGTTTTCCCTTTAGACCTTGTGTTCTGCTGAAATAACCTCTCTTTGAGTGAGTTGGTGGCGTAGACAGGATCTGGTTAACTCGTGGTTAAGCACTAATAAGCTGGCTGGACACCATCACCTGGCTTTGAGGTGCTTTTTCAAGCTGTTTCTCTGAGCTGTTGCCTCTACTCTTACCGTAGCGCTACACCGTGTGCTGGTTGGTTTGTCTGGACCTTCAGTGTTGGTTCTCTCGTCTTCCACACCCTCGTGTGGTCCCCAAAAGCTGGTTATCCCTGTCTAGTGCTTGGGAGTCGTGAGTGTCCACCCCCTGTCCACAACTTGGCCCTGGTTTTGGTTTTGGCACCTGACTTGGAGCATCTCTGTTGGTGTCCGTCTGATTTCCTTTGGTGTCTGTCCTGCAGTTGTTGGCTGGGACACCTGAGCCCAGGAGAGCTGAACCGCGAGATCCAGACAGCCCTGGGCTGGAAGGGAGTGTCGGTGGGGTGATGAGCGTCCTCGGGGCGATGAACGTGTTTTAACAGGCAAGTCAAATATTGACTAGTCCTGTGTTGAGCCCACGGTGGTTACCGGCAGCGGTTCCTGGGCTCCGGTGGTTCCCCATCCTGCCCTTTTCTTTACAGTGAATCGGACGATCTTGGCTCAGCCTGGAGTGTTCATTTTCTTCCCTGGCATAACTCATCATTGATAAGTTCTGGGTTGATGCGTAAGCCCCGCGCTGTACAGAAAGCAGCGACTGAGACAAGGAATACCCACAAATGTAGTTACGTTGTATGTACTGTACATAAGGAGAGAATGTATTTTGTTCATTTTTTTTTTTTTTCCTTTTTCTTAATAAAAATGTATATCCTGGCGAGGCCGTTGGTTTTCCATCTGTTCGCTCTGACATCTCTTGCTTCCGAGAACGGAAGAACGTCCGCGAAGGTCCTTGCGCGGTGCGGAAATGGGGAAATGGGGAGGGGGGTGATGGTTGTGTCTGGGCAGCAGACGCTGCTCCTGCTGGAGGAGCTGCCGCATCCCTCAGAAAATAGCCCGTTCCCTGAAATCAGTGATGGCCTGGGTCGGGATCCCATAAATCCAGCGTGTCACGAGAACCGTTACTGGGGAGGAACACAGAGTTAGAACGCAGGCTGATGCAAACCGTGGATTTTTCATGTTTGAATCAACCCAAACTCCTTTTTTTTTTCTTCTTTTTCCTTCCTTTGCGTGAGTGGCAACATAACCTGGAACAACGTGTTTGATTTTGGGCTCTTGAAGGCGAACGGAGATGCCAAACTGCCCACGCTGCTGCTGATCCTGCTGCTGCCCTTGCGTGGTGGACCTCCTTCGTTAGCTGCCTTGGCTTAGGAGTGCGAGGTTTGGTTCCCTCCTCCACAGCCTGACCTGAGTGCGAGGAGAGGTTGGAGACTAGGACTGAGTTAGGATGAATTGCAGAAATAAGGGCACCCGAAGGCAGCGATAGTTCAAATAGGTCCCCTGGCTGTGGTGAGGCNAACCTCTCTCAACCTTCTAATACACCCAATACACTTTTCCAATAATTTCACACATTCTCTCTCCCAGGACCATGCAGAGCTTGTGCTGGGTCTCCGAACAAGCTGAAACCACGTGAGGCCCCTTGTGACATCTACGTAACAGGTAGTCGTGACTCTTGAGCACAAGCTCTGCTCCCCCCCAGCCCTTTCCACTCAAGCCAGAGACGAGCCTTTTTACATAAGAACGTTTATTGACAGAAATACATGATGCTTTCAAAATATATCTGTAGGAAAATGCAAGAAGAATCTCTACAATCCAGTTCCTCAGTAAATTCCAGTGTAAATCAGACTCCTGTCCCCGTGGGAGATGCTGCTATACAGTACGTAAGAGCTCTAGTCTATGTGCAAGATTCAACGGGTAGCCACCTTAGAATCACGGAATGGGTTGGGTTGGAAGGGACCCTCTCGAGGTCATCTCGTCCAACCCCCCTGCAGGGAGAAGGGACATCTGCAACTAGAGCAGGTTGCTCAGAGCCCCGGCCAACCCCCCTCTGGAGTGGTTCCAAGGACGAGGCATCGACCACCTCTCTGGGCAACCTGTTCCAAACCTCGGGCAATAGTTTCTCCTTCTGCAGTCCCTCCTGGCTTCCGTCTGCTCCTGGAGGCAACAGTCGCAGCCTCGACCTCGTCACTTGGGTCATGGCACCGTGAGCGGGAGATAAAAACGGTCCTAAAATATTTACACGTCTCCTCGGGAATCCGAAAATAGAAAAAGTCTCTCTCGCAAGGCCGCCTGAGCTGCTCGGAAAACTCTTCGCCGAAAGGTAAGAGCAATAACCTCTCGGTACGACGTGTCGCGTGTTAAAGCTGCTTCGGGGGAAGAGAAGAGGAGGGCGGGGAAGGGAGAAGTGGTGGGAGGGAGGGAGGGAGGGAGGAAATATCTGGGGTTTTGAAAAATCTTACTATTTTTGGTCTAACAATTCATGGCTACAGGCTACGAAGGGAAGGATTAAGGCCAAAGATGCTCATCGCTGCATTTCCTACCTGAATTTTCTTCCTTATTTTTTTTCTTCTTATTTTTTTTTTGTTACTGTTTCCCGAAAAGAATATTCTCAACATAAAAGAAAAAAAAAACCAAAACCACAAAAACAACCCAAAACCCAACAAACGTACTGTTTTCTCCGTGGAAATAGTTCTTTAAATAGGGGAAGGAAAATCTACTATAAAATATTAGTGGTTTAAAAATACGGTGTCTGGAAAAATAAATAAATGTACAATTCCTATTTCAAATAGAAATCCCTAGAAGCACTTGCTGAGCAGGGAAGGGGGGGTTTTATCTTCACTGGTCTCTGCTCGGAAAGATTTAAGGTTGCTTGAGCTCAAGCCTTCGGAGGGTTCTCTTGGCAAGTCTTTGGACCTGATTCCTTAAAAGCACTTTGGCGTCTCTCTGCCGGGAAGGGGGATCTGGAGGCACGTGCCAAAACCCGACCTCCTGGAGATGCTCCGCCAGGGGCGTCCTTAGGGCACCGCCAGCCCCCGCGGCCAAAGCCTCGCCGCTGACCCATGTTTTCACCTCGTGTGTTTCCAGCAAGAGGCCAGGAACGCGAGGTCACCGGCCGCCGTTTGGCTCTCGGGGTAACTGGGAAGCAAAGGCGCTCACGGAAGCGATTGCCAGCGCCGAGACCTCTGCTCTGACTCTCGCTGCGACGGCAGAGAGCTCAGCTTGATGCTGCCGGAGCGCGGGGACAGAGCCGTGGCGCGGGGTTATCTGCGCGGGAGGTGTTTTCCTGCTGCGTGTCAACTTCTGATCCCCTACCAGACTGGCCTTTAGCTTTTTCTTTCTTCTTTTTTTTGGTCGTTTTTTTTTTGTGTGTGTGTGTATATGTGGGGGTTTTTTTGTGTGTGGGGGGGGTCCTTCTTTTTTTTTTTAATTCCCCCCTCCGAAATTGCTTCCCCGTGGTGCAGTGCACAGGTAAGTGAAGTGTGCTGAATACATCGCTAGTGGATAGCAGGAATATTTACATACAAAAACAGATAGGTTGGAACACTTCGAACTCTGCCCTTCGGTGCAGGAGAGAAGGGAGAGGAGCCCGTCCCTTTGAGTAGATGTTTCTTCTGCCGGCTTCTGTCCTGGGGCCCAGCAAACCACCCCGACCCTCTTCTCCTTCGTGAGTACTCCTGAGGACTGACTCGACTTGAAAAGACGCTCCATTTCGAGTTTATCTTCTCTAAGCTTTCCATTGCTCAGCTCCACGTTTCCCCTCGTTCATGGCACCCATGGGAGTAGATCCCCGTCGCGTCGACGAAGGAAACCACCGCGCCGCCCGTCGGTGAGCAACCAACGCTCTATGGCAACCGGCGGAGAGGAAGGGCCACGCTCAGGGATCGCTCTTCATCTGCAGCTCCTCTGGCTTTGCAGGAGGCTTGGGACTCAGCACCACCACCATCATCATCATCATCATCATGTGCTGGGAGATGCACTCGCTCGAGCGACCTTCTGGTCCTCTCTACTCTTTCCCATGTGCTAGAGGATGGACCCCGCTCTGATCCCTGCCTCTGCCGGGGCTGAGCTGCTTCACTGAAGCCGGAGCAAAGGCGTGGAACTCTCCCCATCCTTTGAGAGCCGTTTAGGAGCTGTGATGGGGAGTAGAAAACCAGAAGTGGCCCCAGTCCAGCCACTTTCTGCTCCTGAATATTCTTCTTTTGCCCTCTAAAGACCTAATGGCAAAGGGAGACCTGGACGAGAGGCCACGGGCTGCAGGACAAAGCTCAGTCCCAGCTTCACTACGGAGCAGGAATTTTCGTTGTGGGTCTCTCGTTGCTTCACTGGCTTTTGAAGAAGAGCTTGAGAGCGTGGACTGAGCTGATAAACCTCGTGGGGAGGAAACTCCAAGGGCTGTACCGATGGAAAACCCCGAATACCACCAAGCTCCTGGCTCCTGCTTCTGTGGCTCTTTTACCTCTTCGGCCGCTCACACAGGAAAACACGACCACAAAAATCACAAACCATCACAGTGCTCGTAACCCACGGTCCTGGGGGAGGATGGATGTGGCCCGTGAGGTGCCGCTGCCGAGTTACTGCAAGGCAATCAACATTTCCATAGGTAAATGCAGCAGCAGAGCTGGTCTGCGCTGGAGATGGGCTCCGGCACCACCAAACCCCTAGGCTGGTGCCCAGGCATCGCTTTTGTTCTCATCACACCCTTCCTAGGAGGGACGAACTCCAGGAATTCCTCCTTTCCCTCTCAATACAAGAAGCTGCTGGGCCTCTCCTGGTCCCCAAGCGGGTGTAGGATCCGTCCCACAGCCCTTTTTGGCACAGCTGGTGGTGACACGGGACCGAGCATCACATGGAACTGCCGCATCCCTCCCGTCCAGCCGGGGCCGGGTGCGTCCGTTCCCCCGCGGCCCGACACGGGGCTCTTGTGCGTTTCAGCCGGCGGTTGACGGGGAGAGGGTGGCAAGTGGATTAAAAAGGAACGAGCTGTTCCAGCTTTTTTTCCGCTCGATACCTGGGTGTCGGGGAGGGCAGAGCGATGACTAAACCGAGTGGGCCAGAGGATTTTTCTAGCTCTAATTGCCAGGTGCCGGGTTGCTGTCAGGAGATGTGCTCCCTTTTCCCAGCCTATTTACATTTATTCCCTCGTATTTTTGGATCGCGCGGTCGCCGGAGGATGCGGCTGACGCGGTCGGGCGCAGAACGGGAGGGGACGCGCTCGGAGGAGACGCCAGCAGCTCTGCAGGGAGCGAAGCCGCCCGTTCGCCCACGGCTGGTGAGGTCTGGTGTGGCGGGTCCTGCTGAGCACCCCCGGGTGATGGAGGCCGCTGGTCTGGATGCGGCCACCCTGGCGGCTTGTGTTGTTGATGCGCCCCAGAGGTGTCTTCTCGTGTCCTTTCCTCTTCCATCCTGCACCCCGCGTGGTGCCACGAGGGGTCGTGACTACCTCATTAAGGGATTTTTTGGGTTTCGTTGGGGAATTTTGCCTTGTTTTGGAGTTGTGTGGGTGCGTGTGTGTGTGTAGGGATTGTGGGGGTGTTTTTTGGGGGGGGAGGGGGGGGTGGGGGTTGCTTTTTGCTTGATCAAGTTCTGTATCCTACAAATGCGTGTCCTCCTCTTCCTCCAGGTCCTCCTTCATGAGGGTGTCGAGAGGAACGATCCAGCTGTCCCCCAGCTCACCGTTGAGGTTCACCTTTTTCTCCTGCATTTCGGAGGAGGTCTCCATCACCTCCAGCGTGGGGTTATCGTGGTAACCGTTCTCCATGGTCTGCAGCTCCTCGGTCAGGCGCTGCTGAGAGGAAAGAAAACCAAGAAACCCCCATGAAAAACAGCTTGGCCATGCTGTGCGTGCCACCTCGGGGCTGTCACCTCCCAGCCAGCCATGGCCACCACCCCGTAGAGATGCCCAGAACTACAGATAGAGACTTTCACAGTGAGGTTGAGGCTGGAGGCTGCAGTCAGCACTGGCGCAGCGAGGGGATAGAATGGAGCTGGCAAGAGAGAGGCTCTGCTAATGGTGGGAGGAAGGAAAGAGCAGCCAGAAACACGTGGAAAACCTCCAGGAGCAGCTGCCAGCTTCAGCCTGGCTGCGGCTTGGTACCCCTGGGACCTTGGGAAGAGGCTGAGCATTGCTGCCTCATCCTGACCCTGCATCTCAACTCCTGCCTCAACTCAACTCCTGCCTCAACTCAACTCCTGCCTCAACTCAACTCAACTCAACTCAACTCGACTCAACTCAGTGCTTCCCTTCCCCTTTTTGCCCCTCCCCCCTTTGTTTTTTGCCCCTTTTGTCCTTTTTTAGCTGCTTTATTCTTCTTCTTCCCCTTGACCTGGGGGCAGCTCCCACCTTGTAGATGCTCCCGGCCCCTTTGCCCCTCCGTAAGTGTCATCTCTCCTTGTTCTGGAGCTCGCAGTGGAGACCAGACAGGGAAGGATGAATCAGGGACCGTATCACCCTGGTCCTTTGGTACGTCATGCTGCAGGCTCTGACCCAATCCTTCATCCCCTGGCAGACCCCCAGCCCATCCTCATTTTGCTTTCGCCACGGCGGCTCCTTCACCCCCATCCTGCCCTGGAGGGATTCGCGGGGGAGCTGCAGCCCTCGGGCAGCTCTTTCGGGGAGCGCAGGGCTCTCACTGAGCGCCCCTGTTCCAATCTGCCTGCATTTACCGCTTGATCTATTCCAGTGCTCCTCAGAAATGTCAGGAGACAGGCGTGGGAGGGGAATCCACGGAGAGGGAAAGGGATGGAGAAGCAAAACCGCAGCGCTTGGTGCTAGCAGGGGGGCTGCGAAGGCGCTGCTGGGGGTCCCCTGGGTCGCGGGTGGTGGTGCTGGTGGGGATATGGACAGGGATGGTGGGATGCTTGAAAGCAGAGGAGGCACCTGGGCTCTCACAGGGGGTATTTCACCCCTTGGGGTTCATGGAATAACTCCCAGATGGGTGGATGGATGGATGGAAGGATGGATGGATGGATGGATGGATGGATGGATGGATGGATGGATGGATGGATGGATGGAAGGATGGATGGATGAATGGTCGGGCAGCGTTTTCTCCCACTGTGGCAAGGCACGCCCCCCTCCCCGCCGTGCAGCAAGGGGAAGGGGGTCTTTAAAGCTGGGCTTTAGTCCTGTTAAAAGCTCCTGAACCCTACGAAGCACCGGAGGTGAGAGCTGGAGGTGTTACGGATGCGGCGCCCGCCCCTCCGATCCCTGTTTCGGAACTCACATTAAAGATCAGGGCCACATGTCCATCATCAAACCCGGGGAGATCAGGGTGGATGTGCTGGTTATTTCCAAGGTAAAACAAGGGCAGGGTTTAAAAGGGAGATGGGGGGAGGGAGGGTTGGAGAAAAACGAAAATAAAATAAAAAAACCAACAAACTTTCAAGTCATTTTTGGAAAAGAACCAGGGGGAAAATAAAAGAAACCACCCAAAAACAAATCCAGAAAGGAGAAACGTGTTTGATTTTTTTCTAAAAACCTATTGCAACTGCTTAGAAAAACCTTTTCCAGCGCTCTGAGCAAGAGCCTTACCAAGGAACTGCCATCCCTTGCTTTGGTTTTGCTTCCTCACCCTGTGGCTGGTGGGTATTTACCTCCAGAGCATCTAGCCAGGGCTGGTACCTGTTCCTCTGCACCATGTACCATCCCTGGAAATGTCCAAGACCAGGTGGGATGGGGCTTTGAGCAACCTTCTTTAGTGGGAGGTGTCCCTGCCCATGGCAGAGGGGTTGGAACTAGATGATCTTTAAGGTCCCTTCCACCCCAAACCATTCTATTCTATGTTCTTGGCTAAAACTATCCTATTTCTGCCTCTTTTCTGAACAATGCAGAGCAAACACGTCACCCTGTTCCCTGTCTCTGCTGGGATGTTTTTCACCCCGACCAGGGAGATTTCAGCTTGAGGGATGACCCAGCCATGAAATCCTGTAAGCTCCAAGAGGACCACAGTTGGAAGTCAAACATGTATCGAGGTCCTGCATTCTCCCCCATTCCCTCCTGTAAAATCAAACCCTGTAAAAACTAAATCTGGCCCAAGCATTGGTTTGCTCTTCCTTGCCTGCTGTGTTTGTCTCCGTTAGACCTTTAAGGCAAGAGCTACCTTCTCCCTCCCCTTCTCACAGCTCCTGGGATGTGAGGTGGAGGTTGGGACCCCTTGGGAAGGATGACCTGGGTTGGGGGGTAAATGGCTTGAGGTAGGATGCAGGGGTTTGCTTCTCCATCGGGAGGGGGTGGTTTACTCTAGTTGTATCACTTTGCCTCTTTTATTTTTCTCCTTTTTGTTGCTCTCTCTCCTCCAGAACCAAATCCTCAGCAAGAAGAAGCAGGAGCTGATGCAAACCTCGACTATGTGGCAAAAATCTCCCCACCGGTACCTCGGGGCATGGGTACAGCCAGTCCTTGCAGGTGGATGCTACACTAAAATCACCCAGAATTGCTTCCTGAGCTACAGATCACGGGGTTTTTTTCCCCTGGGTCTGTTCCTCTTTAAATCCTGCTGCTGCTGCTCTCAAAGTTGGCTCTGGCCCAGCTCTCCTAAGGGCTGAGCCGTGAGGCGCTGATGCCCTCCTGCGGCTGTCCTCCTGCCATCCTCCCACCCTGCAACCAGC
>WEIS01007775.1:0-17077 GCA_013389965.1 Todus mexicanus | reverse complement strand
ACTCCTGAGAAAATAAAAGCTTTTTGAGTTTTCCAGGAACTCTTTTAAACTTCTTGAATTCAGTTCACAGCCAGTTAGAGCAAATAGAAAGATAAATCTCAGAAAATCAATGAAAAAATCCCCACAATGTAGCAACTTTGAGAAGTTCATATCTGGCCTTTGGAGGGCAGTGAATGGATGTGTTTTCCTAACTTCATGCCTTCTGTAACTACATCAGCTTCAGAGAATTTACAGAAAAAGAGAGTTTGACCCATTGTTTAGTAAATCTTGCACTGAGATTGGAATTAGATATCTCAAGCTGCTACTCTGGTTCCCTTATCACCTGTGTGCAAAGAATTTGACAGTCTGTATTTTCAAGTATTATTAATAGGATTTTTAAATTACACTTGTGCTTGAATGAACTAAATGCTTCCACATGACAAATTGATATGAATGGTTTTAATAAACAGAAAATGAGAAGTAGGTTCATCTGTCCCTGGGGGCTTAGCTGGTTCCATTCATTCTTCTTATTAAATCTTGTCTGTATGGCACGCTGTTTAAGTTGATTGATTACCTGCTTTAGCCCATAAACTTGGGTGGGTTTCTCCTGTGCTACCATTTCATAAGGCAATGAGATCCCAGGCTGAAAGAAGTATCTCCACTAATAAGGAAGATTAATAGATACTCCGTGGACCAAAACTTCCCTTAGCTGCAGTAAACTAATTCTCTAGGGAGACTGGACAGCAACAGATGAGTCAGAACAGTTACAGCTTAGACTATATGTTGTCAGTATAAAATGCTTCTAGCTAATTCATTTGGCAAGAGATTAGAAGCTAAACAAAATTAACTCCACACTTCTTTTTTCTTTCTCTCTTTAAAAAAACCCCAAAACAAACACTGTCATATCAGTTAAGTAGTAATAAAAGCAATCTGAACTATAGGAACAAGAGAAAATGTTCCTCTTCTCCTTCCCCCTTACAGATAACCCCCATGACATAATAGCAGACTTTTGTTTGGAATAAATGCTATCAAGTTTCTGACCTATGCCAGCAATCATTCATCAGAAGAGCCAAGAAGGGATGTGTCTATTTTCTGCTTTACCTTTGTCAGGGAATTTTTATAAACACTTGTTCTAGAATTGTAAGAAGGATTCTGCAGGAGTACCTGGGACCAGTAGAAATAAAAAAAATTATGGTAACTATATTATTTTACTGTTTTGACATGGGAAAGCAAAATGGAAAGTAAATAACCCAATTGATGCTAAAACTGTATTTACTCCAATAACATAAAATATCTCATTGAATTTCAAGTTGAATTTTTAATAAAGCTAAAGCCAAGGACAGTGAAAACATTAAAAGCAGTAGATTAAATTCTAGAGTCCGTAACTGAACAAAATTAGAGTTTCTGGAGCAACTTCCCAGTTATGTCATGGACTTCGAATCACTGCTGACTTTTTAATATATTCTGGTTTAGAGACAGAATATAAGAGGGATCCCATTTCTTACAGTGAAATTCTCCACTGTGCATCACTTTGGCATTACTTAAAGAGCTTAAATGATGCACAGACCTTGTTCAGGCCCTTACAAAAAGATGATTTTAATTTATGAGTTATGCCTGAACTCAAGTAGACAATTTTAGATAATACATGATTTGGATTCTCCTGTCACATCAGGCTAGATGCACATATTTGTCATTACAGTAAAGGACAAAGTATCCCATCCAACACAACAAGCCAATGCTGATTACAAAGGGGTATGATAAACCATAATAACCTCAGATTGTCTAAATATTGATTGGGTTAATGTCCTGTGACTGATGGTAAATAGGGTATAACTAAGGAAACTGTTTAAAGATTATTTAAATCTTATCTATAGCTTAAGATAAAGTCACCAATCTTCCAATGGGTCATCAAAGATAACTATCCTAAACCAGGCTTTGCAGGTAGAAAATCTCATTTCTAAATAATGGAACTCATCTGTAGCCTGTAAGTGTTGCAGGATGCTCTGCTCTTTTGGATCTGTCTCTCACCCTTGAGGTCTGGTCTCCATGTAAGCTCAAAAGTTCCATTTGAACATGACCTCTCCAGCTACAAAGTCCTGACTCCATCTAAGTCAGCAGGAGTTCTGATGTTGATTTCTGTGAAAGCAGATTTGGCCTTTTTTGTCTGAAAGGCCAGCAGCCCAGTTGCTCAGAAGGCTCCTTCTTGGGGAGGCTTACAGTACATAGCTAAACACTTCCCTTGAATTTACTCCTTTATTATACTTGGACAAAGCAAACATCAAATGCTATCAAATCAGAAATTTTAGTCGTTTACACTCGCAACATACTCATTATATATGGGGATGTTTAAGCAAGAGGCAAAAAAAAGAGTATCGGGCAGTGAAAATAAGCAGCTTGAAACTGTAATCGTTGTGAGTGTGCACTTTGATATTTGAGCGGTAGTCTGCCAACCAATGCAGTGGAATGGCAGAATGGAAACGATGACATCATCAAGATTGTTGTGACAATGTCTGATTGTTATTTGTGTGTAATTTAAGGAGTAACCTAATCTTCTATGCTAACTCACATCAAAGAAACTAGAAATCAGGACTGCTAAAGAGAGGGCAGTTTTATAATTTCCAGACTGTCATTCCTATAATACAATCCTTGTACAAGCTATCATTAATTTTGTGTAGAAAGTACATGTTCAATGCAGCTCATTTGCCTTCTCTTCACAAAGTTTTCTGCATTAACCTTCTTTATGTCACTTAGTTTCGTGTTCTTTATCTATCCATCACCTGTAGTTGAAGGATGCCTTGTGACACAATTGCATTAAACCTATGTAAAGAAATGTAAGGCAGTTGGTAAGATAAGTAAGATTGTACTTTCATAGTTACGGCTGTGCAAGATAAGGCAGTGACCAACTATTTTCAAAACAATGTCCCGCCCTTTTTAAATGATATTTACCAATTTGAAGCTGCAAACCACTTTAATAAGCAGGACATAATCAATCCCAGACTAGCAAGAATTTACAAGTATCTACAAGTAGTTCACCCAAACCAAAAGACCCCGTAGGCATTTCAGTGCCTGATACATGTGCACATGGGTATTTATTTATTTATAAAACACACATGGTTGTACATATGTTAAATGCATATACGTTCTAGTATTTAGGTAAACAGTTAATTCAGTTTGCCTTTTTACTATTGATGTTATAAATGAATCTGTGTCCAAGAACAGGCTTTCCATGGGTAAAGGCTACGCAATTCACTTACAGAGTTAAAAAAGAACTTACCAAATTAAAGTGAACTACCTCTGGTTTTAAAAGTATGTATTGTATGAGTGTCTGAAGTAACGTGCGTGGATACAGACACTGAAAAATATTTCTGCCTTACAAGCACATACAAATAAAAGCACACATGCGTATACATATACACATACATACATATTGCTTTATGTATCCACACTCAGATGCCACCGTTTGAGAATGCGCCGATTCCAGAAGCAATACCAGCTTCATGTTGTGCACTGTTTTGGTGTAAAAAATCTGTAAATATTGTTAGTGTTCATTTTAAAGACGACTCAATTTCCTGACCCAGTTCACAGCAGGGCCCCCCCAGCCACTGCGTTGGTAAAGCTGGAGGAACACGCACCCAGCCTGGGAGCAGCAACTTGCAGCAGAGGCTCCTTTGGAGGGAAGGGAGGTACGTGTGAAGTCAGTATTACTACTGGAGACGGTGTATCCTCAAACCACAGCCTTGGAGATACGTCCACACGCTTTAAAGTACAACCTTTCTTTTGCATATAATAAGGGAATTCTGACAGCGTATTGGCACACCCACTAGGAACAAAGCTGGAACAGGCACTGTCAGCTGCCCCAGGGCATTACATAAGAATAAAAGATTGAAAGGTGTGCTGAGGGGATGATTCATATACCTGAGGCTCAGACCAGGTGCTCTGCAATTAACTGCATTAACCTGCAGCTGGAGTGAGTTCAGAGTGAAGGTTACCTGTCCACACTTCAACTGGGTTAAAATCCTTACTGGGGATTACAGGTAGTTATTTATATGGCAGGGCTTTTTGTTGTTAGGTTTTTGTGTTTGTTTTTTGTGGGGATTTTTTCTTTTCTTTTTTTTTTTCTTCTTTTTTTTTCTGTCTGGCTCTGCTGAGAGGTTAAAAAGAAAAGGAGTGTTGCCTGTATGTTGAGCTCTAATAATATTTTATGCAATGTATATAGGAATTCTCCTAAAGTTAGAGGGAGGAACCACAAAGTGACATTTCAAGTCCGGATGACATTTATTTGGGAATATCCACTGACTTGGAGTAGGTGGAGAGAGATAGATGGGTTTGAAAAGCAGAATGCTTACAGGGATAACCCCTTTTCAGTTTTACAGAACATGGCAGGGCTTAAAAAATGTGCCTGCCTTAGCACATGGACAGACTACATGATCTCTTTTGAAATCTGCACAGGATCTTTTTACCCGCTGGGTTTAATTTCAGAATCCAGTGCAGTCATTAAAGAAAATAAAATTATGTTTGTTCTTTCATCTGGAGCACAGAGCAGTATCAATTTTTCATTCCCTCCTCCTTTGCGTTCCCCCTTCCAAAAAAAAAAAAAAAAAAAAAAAAAAAAGTATAGATGGAGGAATTCACCCTATAGCTCCCCTAAATTTTCTGAGCTTCAACAGCTGCTTTGAATTGATGCTGTAGACTTGGTTTCCTAATGTGTGCAACATGTAACACTGTTTCTGCGCTCTTGAACATGAGATTGCCAAAACTGGCATATCATGTGCACAGAACCTGGAATTGATCTAAAAAGCTCTATCTTTATCTTCCCCAATGTCAGAATTTTCGGATCACTGTCTCATGGAGTAATAGCACATTCCAACACTGCAGCTCTTCCCATTCACAAGCAGCATAGTCTTCATTTAAAGACAGAGGGAAAACAAACTTAGACAATGGGCTTGTGTCCACAGTAGCACTATATCATTATACTTAACCCATACTGTTGTCTGTGCGCTTCCCTATGCAGATACAAGTATTTCAGCTAAGTGGGTCTTTCCTCCCACCTTGTTTTAATCATTTTCAAATAATAATAATAAAAACACTAAATGTAACACTTCCTCATCGTATTTCAGACGTGTATAACTTCACTGTATAGGGAGGAGGGCTTTATATGTCTTACTCTGCACCGCACTCGCAGTTTGAGGATTTGAACTAGATTGATTCGCAGTCTAATACTTTAATATTTCTATCCAATTCCTGCTTTGACACGGGAAATACAGCCTTGTCAGGTTACGTGTGATGAGCTGGGTTCCAGGATCAAAGAAGAGATTGGATTTCATGATGTGAGGATGGACCATGGTTTAGGCTGTGAGTGTGGGCTCAAATAGCCAACAGACACTGACCCAAAACACAGCCTCACCAGGTCTCCCTTGTCCTGCAGTCAGACAGCCTTGATTAGAGACTCTGCCAACACCTATGATTAGCTTTTAGTGTCATCAGATGAGAGAAAGACTTTATTACAAACACATCAGCTGTGGATTTTTTTTCCACCCCAACTTTTTTATGCAATCTTTATGCCCATTTTGTGAAAATTGACATGCTTGCCTGAAATACTGGATCAGTCTCTTGCGCCCCTCGCTTGTGAGATACACAAAGCATCTCTTTTTTTGGTGATCTGGAAATAATAACTAGCATTCCCAACGACGGTATTTAAATTTCTCACTTTTCATGCTTCCTTGAGAGAACGTGTGATTGCCATCACGCCCTTAAAATTAAAATGCCAGATGGAGAATGTCCAAGAGCAACATACAGCAGTGATTAAACCCGTATCATCCATTCACAGTACCTAAGAATGCAAGACTGTAGAATGAATATGCAGGTCAGGCCAAATGTCCATCTGGCACAGCACCCTGTCCATCTGGCAGTGCCCTCTAGCAGATGCCCAGGGAAGAATGTAAGAATGGGTAAAACACAAAGCTATTGTGGAATTGGTATTTCCTCAATATATCGTCTATATATTGGGGAATAACATATACCTATGCGTTTTATCCAGAGCAGGGTATGTGCTCTGGCCTCCTTTACGCTGGCCAAGTGGGCTGACAGCGGCCCCCAAAGTTCACGACGTCACTGTTGAAGCCCTGCACTTTTACAGCCGCTCTGACACAAAGCTTTGGTGTGCTCAGCCAGCTCCTCATTTACACTGATTTTTTTTAAGCCTGCTTAACCAAAATAGCTGAATTTTATTCTATAAGCTGAAGGCGATGCACTGGGTTTGCAAGGCAGGAGTAAGCAGCAATAAGTAAGGAGACTTGCTTGGTACACACCTGTCCTCCACTGACGCAGAACGCCCGTGAATCCTCCCTGTAGATGCAGTAGTTGGAGAAATCCTTGACTCTGTAAAAGCTGTTCCCTGACATTGACATTCAGTGACCCTCAGTAGCACACTTTGCTTGCTTCACTTTGTGTACCAAGAGGCACACATGAGGCAGCACACTAGCAACTGCCCAGCACTAAATTAATGTGTAGAAGTCTGAAAATATGCTGATTTTCAGATCTCTTGTTTGTTTCAGGGTAAGCGCATCATCTTCATGATTCCTTGAACCTGGCCAGTTACGAAGTACCAAAAGAATATGTAACCCTATTTATTGCCTTCTACCTGCACAAATCTGGTGACCTTTACAAAGTTTTAAGTAATACTTTGATGCAGAAAGCATTGCAAAAGTATCAAAAAGTAAAAATGAAGATACTGGAAAAAGATCACTTGGGTTAAATAGGACGTGGGTGGTGCACAGAGAACACTTTGTGACATCTTTGAGGCTCTTCAGTCCTGAGGTTGAGGATTAAAATGCTTCATGTCAAAGCACCAGGGATCTCCAGCTTACATTTGCTTACCCTGTTGAAGTGTACTTAGTGCCCAAGTATGAAGGGTCTTGGTGGACCAAGGAAACCGAGTACAACATCTTTTATCTGCTGCAAGTAAAAGAGGATAAACATCCATATGTCACAAATATTGCCATATACTTCCGACTGTTTTTACCTACCCCGTCATCCTTCCATATCCTAGGTGCTGATTTAGAGAGTCACTGAAACTACAACAGGGAGCTGCAGGCACTGAGAGAACCTTTCAGAGATTATCACTTTTCTCCTTTCGCACCATCTAAGTGGTACATAAGTAATGCAGATTATATGAAATAGTGCCTAGAAGTGGGAGCTCCTCGGAACTGGTTCATGTGCCTGCAATCCCTGATGCTGTGAGGGCAGCAACAGCCATCTAGATCCTTCAGACCCAAGAGACAGCTTGCTTGGGATCTTGCTACTCCTGCCTATTGTTAGCTGCTTGCACTTGTAGTTGTCAAGAGGTGCAGACTCATACCTGAAGGAGAAAGGGTACAAGGAGAAAGGGGAGAAGTTATGGATGGAAAATAAGGAAGTGACTAGAAGAGAACTAATTACCTCGCTATCATATGCAGTTTTCACTACATTTATGCCTTCACAAGCCTAGATCTGGTTGCAAGATATCCAAACAGTCCATGCAAAAAGAACCAGGAATGAAGTTTACTGAATGGTATACGTGAGAAAAAAAATCTGTGTGCATTTTCTTCTTTACTAGGCCTGTCCTTGTTTTTAGTCTCTATAGAACTCTCTGTGGCCTGTGCTTTAAAATGGTAATATCCCTGTAATATTAGAGTATAAGTGAAAAGGATATACGCCTACCTTTATCTAATTTTAAAATTATTTGGTTTATTTCTGACCAGGAATCTTTCTTTTTGTTCTGCTTTGGCTTTAGTTTTGTTGCTTGTTTTTTTTTTTTCTAAGAGGAGAAAAATACTGTATCTTTAAATTAGGAGTAGCTGAATAATGAATCTTGGGCAGTGAAAAGGCTAATGTGCTGTGGAAGAGAAGGAGTTTAATCTAATTTAGTTGGAGGGTGTCTGTCTGTGGTGTTGTTTTCTGGACTGTGGGAATAGAGGAGGGAAGCTGCCCCAGTGAATGGTTCCTCCTGAGCCAGAAGCAGTGGGGAGTCCCTTAGATGCCACTGATCCGAAGCCAGGCCATGAAAAGGGGATTAAAGAAATGTTCTGATTTGCAATTCACACTAATGCACCCCGTCGAACCTTTGGTAATATTTCAAACCACATTTCAAGGGAAGTGCCCTTAAAATAGCCAGCTAAATTGTATTAGAGCAATACTATACAACCCACTCATCCATTTATGATTTGTTTTTGTTTTTAATTCTTTCAACTGTTGGTGGTGGTGGCTTTCTAAGGTAATTAAAACTTTTTGCGCACTGTGAATATTCGCACTTGCATGGGAATATTTTGCAGTATGCCTGTCCTGTTAGGCAGACGTGTTTATTTAAATATTGGAGGAAAACTGCTGCAAAGATTCTGTGGCTAGGAAAAAACAAGCCCATTTGATTTAAAAAGTAAACACTTTTCTGCGTGGCATTTAATTTTATGAATATCTAGTGGAAATACAGTGAAGAAAGGCAGGCTTATAAAATTGCTATAATAGTTATCAGCCTTTTATTTTTTTTTTTGTATGTGTGACCTTTTTCTTTTATAGTTGCTATCTTCTGTATAGCTAACATTTTTTAAGCATATGTTTCGTTACCAGAATGAAACATGTATCAGATGTAAGCAGTTTAAAAACATCTGAATGAATAAATGAATGTAAATATAGATGAGGGCAGGATTATTGAACGGGACTAACATTAAACTGATCTCTATTTTTTGTGTGATAAAAATATTAAACCTGAAAAAGAGTTATAGCTACAGATTTCCTAAACATAAAACTGTCTATATCAGTTTATATTCTGTCATAACACACTACTGGTGATCATAAGTAATTTAGACTATTACTAAAAATCTTTAATGTATTAATTAACTCTTCAATTCCTCAAGCCTATCATTTCTTTTCTCTTTAGTACTCAAGTCTCAGAACATTTTATCTCCAATGGATTATTTGGGTTCTCTTTAATCTCATTTCAGAAAACCTTGCCCAGCACTGTAATTTCCATTGACTCTAACATGGATAGAATAGATGCAACTTTGATTTTCACCATTACCCATATCAAAGTATTTTATTACACTGTCACTGCAATAGATTACACAGTATTAAACTTTGGCATCGCAGGGATGAGGGGTGGTGCTGTCTTTTTCCTTCTCTTGTTTATGGTTTGCTTTACCTACAAAATATTTAGTTATGGTTTGAATTATGACATGCCTTATTAAATATTCTGCTCTTTAAATCTTTTGCTTATGGGACAGAAGAAGAGCTGGACTTTAAGATAGAGATGATTCCTCTGCACATTTTGGGGAGGTGGGGAGATGGATAGCTAGAGGGAGAAATGCATCTTTCCTGTGAGTTGGCACATTATTTGAAATCATGTTTAATTATAAAGTTTCATTAAAAATCTTTTGCTTAAAATTTTAGAAGCCTAATAAGATTTCCATTAATTTAAACATATCACTATTCCCACAACGGCCCAAATGCTTTCTTTTTCCTCTTTCATCCATGGTTAAATATGTAAATAAAATGTCTAAAGTCATTCTTCAAAGAAGACAAAAGAAAAAAGAGCTGAGGGAAAAGACAGCCATAAAATTCCTCCCAATTCTCCATAACATTTGCCAGAGGGGGGCCAACTACTAGCCAGGGCCTAGCAGCAGGGGTGCCTGGCTGCTCCATAGAATCACACATCTCAAATCCCACACACAGGAGAAAAAAAAATAAAATAAAATATCTTTTCAGCTAGAGCCATCAAAAGGTTCTTTTCATTTATTAGTTACAGAGGTATCTTCCAGTTGCTGATTTCTCAGCACTCTCATTTTTCTGTAATAATGTCCTATTTGCTACTTTCACTGACTCAAGCTCGCTGAGTGAGAGATATCCTTAGATAGCTCTTTAAAAATATAGAAAGTAAAATAAATGATCTAAAGCGGGATGCATTGGCTAAGATAATGGCTAGAAAAACAAGGCTGATTTAAATTGGCACATAAAAGATCAATTAAGAGAGACACAACTACAAAGGTTGGGGTTTTCCCCCCCTCCTCTCTTTTTCACTTTCATTTGTATTTCTTTTCCCCTCTTAGGAGAGAAAGGTTGCTATCAGAGCTGTAGAAGAAAGCAGGCCATGTTTTATTTCATGTATTTTTTCTGGATTAATGTGAATGGTGATATAATATGCTTTTCAAAAGTACTTGTTGACAAAAACGAGAGAGAGAAAAACAAGCTCCCAAACAATCCAGCTGAACAAAACAAATATTGAGTATGTTCATCTTAGGCATCATTTAAATTCTACTTTTTATTATCATTCAAATTCTACTTTTTAAAGTAGAATTTACTTGTCCCTTGTAAAAGCTTTCCCCACACTTCCCTCCTACCCCCAACTGAGCTCTCCAGAAGAGGGAATCAGGATGCATACAAATACTAAGAAAACAGGCTTAGATTAATGAAGAATGGAAATGCCCCAACACACACTCTCTCACACACATACATACACACAGACACACTAAAATAAATAAAGCTTTTTCTTTTTTTTTTTTTGCCCATAACACTGCCTGCTTTTGTAACATTCCCTAAGGAATCTAAAAGTGCCCAAGGAAAGGTCAGCCCCTAAGACCAATACTTTATAAGTATAATCTCCTCGATGCACTGAAAAGCCACGAAAAGAAGGGCTACTGGTTTAAAACGTGGGGTTTGTTGCGATGGCTTTTACTTCTAGGCAAAAACTAGCCACATTTCCAAGGGTTTCAAAAGACAAACATTAGCCCTGGTTTGTTGTCGTTGCTTGGATCCATTTCACCCTTATCACAATTGAGGAAGCCAACAGTTTCCTTTCTAGAGCCTGGTGGGGTATTAACTCTGACCCTGCGGGATTTGGTAGTTTCCAGGAGAATCCGTGTTGCTTTCGATAAGAAACAGGCACTGATGGAGAGGAGCCCGGTTTGTGGGGGTGAGCGTGAATGAAGAGAAAGCGAGATTTTCCTTCTTCATTAATATGTTCAGTAAAACTAAGCTCCAAAGAGGGGGGGTGAGGGTGGGGGAAAGTAAAAAAAAAAAGTAGAGCTAATCTTTTGACTTCTGATCACAGGGTTCCTTTTCAGTCTGTAAAATTGTGAATTATAGCTTGGCTTGGGATTTAACTTCCTCCTTCTAGCTCTGCTAGACCAATAAGCAAAAAACATCTCTCAAAGCTTAACTTAAAAAAGTAAACACAACTCACTTCAGAATGGTCTCCGTCTCCAAAATCTGAATCTTTTCTATAGTGGATGAAGAAACTTTCCCAAGGGTATATCTCTAGTCCTCTTAGGGTTTCTTATTTAAGGAAAAGAAGAAGAAGAAAAAGTAAGCTACTTTTCGAGTAATGCCATACTGTGATTAAAACCATAATCAGGTACTTTTGCAGCAATCCTGCCTGTCCTGTCCATTTAGGAATTCGAGACAAAGCACGACATTTGAAAGCAGCTGAGATTCCAGACTGAAAGCAACCATATTTTATGACCCTGGCAGCGAAGAGTTTATAGCACTCGCCATAAAACGCATCCTCCTCCCCCCCACATCCTCCCTGCTGAAACATTGCCTCCCCCTCCAATAAAGGCAGGCAAGGAGGCACCACCTTCAACCCTCTTATGAGGAGACACCAAGTCTGAGGCTCTCTCTCCCTCCCTGGCTTCCTACCTGAGAGAGGGAGGTTAGGCTGACGCCTCCTAGAGAAAAGAGCTTGTTAAACTTTCAAGGGAGGGCAACGGGAGGGAAAGGAGGAAGGAAGGAAAGACAGAAGGAGAGAGAAACAAATGGGGCTTTTTCTAATCTGTGCTGATCAAGGAAAACCTGTAGGGGTCCTTAAGGAGGTTTCAAGGCGTTCCGAGTGATTGGAAAGTAATCACCGTGTCAGCTTCACCTTTCTCATGCAAAGTGGATGTCGTATGCGAGGCGGATCCTTGCACAGGTTTTGGGTTTGNAGGAAGGAAGGAAAGACAGAAGGAGAGAGAAACAAATGGGGCTTTTTCTAATCTGTGCTGATCAAGGAAAACCTGTAGGGGTCCTTAAGGAGGTTTCAAGGCGTTCCGAGTGATTGGAAAGTAATCACCGTGTCAGCTTCACCTTTCTCATGCAAAGTGGATGTCGTATGCGAGGCGGATCCTTGCACAGGTTTTGGGTTTGTGGGTTGTTGGTTTGTTTTTTTTCATTTCATCCTTGGCCTCCCCCGCCCCCTCGGAGCCCCAGCTGCTCCAGCCCCGGCACTTGCTGCTAATGCGGGGGGAGCGGAGCCGCAGCTCAGCCCCGCTCGCCCAAGCGCTCCAGAGCCGACCTATTGCAAAGCCAGACCAGAGGGCGGCGAGAAGGGGAGAGAGGGGGGAGAGATTTTTCAAGCCCCCCTCTTCAATGGCTTAGAGATTTCCTCCTCCTCTTTTATTCTGCACTCGGATAAACCAATCCCCACCTCTCGGCAAGAAAGTAGGGAGCTGTGAGCCGTTCTAGGGAGAGGAAAAGCCCTGGAGAGGAAAAAAAACCCCACAAAACCAACCCGCTGCACCAAAAAAGCCGCCCGGGACATGTGCAAGTTGAAGCAGTGATCGCTCGGATCTGCCCGGACACAAACTGCTCCGGCAGCGCTCGGCCTCGGCTGCCAGGGGGAAGAGGAGGAGGAGGAGGAGGAAGGGTGCGGGAAAGACGGATCGCAAAAGTGGAAGCCCGGGGAAAAAGAAAGTTACCGGGCTCCCCGCAGTAAGTTCGGCGCATCTGTGGCTCGGGGGGACTCGCTCCGTCCCCGCTTCTTGGCGGAGCCGCCCGGAGGGGCCGCTGCGGGGCCGCTGCCGACCTGCCCGGGCTGGGCTGAGCTCGGAGCTTCCCGGGCTGGGCTCAAAGCTTCCCGGGCTGGGCTCGCAGCTGCCCAGGCGATGGTGATGCCGGCGCTGCCCGGCGAGGCAGGCTGGGCGGCGATGCTGTCCCCGGCCGCAGCCCCGCGGTGGCTGCAGTGACCCGGCCGTGCCCGCCCGTCCCGCAGCCCGGCCCGCAGGGAGCCGCTCTCCGGCCGCCGCCATGGGGCCAGCGGCGAGAGCCTGGCTGCGGAGTGTCCTGGTGCTCTGCTGCCTGCCCGCCTTCTGCGCCGGGATCAGCTCCATAGACGTTGACCGGCCCGGTGACGGGAGGTGCCAGCCGATAGAAATCCCCATGTGCAAGGATATCGGGTACAACATGACGAGGATGCCTAACCTGATGGGCCACGAGAACCAAAGGGAAGCTGCCATCCAGCTGCACGAGTTTGCCCCCTTGGTGGAGTACGGCTGCCACAGCCATCTGAAATTTTTCCTCTGCTCCCTCTATGCCCCGATGTGCACAGAGCAGGTTTCTACACCAATCCCAGCCTGCAGGGTTATGTGCGAGCAGGCGAGGCTGAAATGCTCTCCTATCATGGAGCAGTTCAATTTTAAATGGCCGGACTCCTTGGACTGCAGCAAGCTGCCCAACAAGAACGACCCCAATTACCTGTGCATGGAAGCCCCCAACAACGGATCGGATGAGCCGCCCAGAGGATCCAGCATGCTGCCACCCATGTTTCGTCCGCAGCGGCCCAGCAGCGGCCACGATCTGCAGCAGCATAAGGACAGCCTCAGCAGAACCTCCTGTGAAAACCCCGGCAAGTTCCACCATGTGGAAAAAAGTGCTTCCTGCGCGCCGCTCTGCACTCCAGGGGTTGATGTTTACTGGAGCAAGGATGACAAACAATTTGCTGTCATTTGGATTGCCATCTGGTCCATTCTGTGCTTCTTCTCCAGTGCTTTTACTGTACTCACTTTTCTGATAGATCCTCAGCGTTTCAAGTACCCCGAGAGGCCCATTATCTTCCTCTCGATGTGCTACTGTGTCTACTCAGTGGGGTACATTATTCGCCTCTTTTCAGGTGCTGAAAATATTGCCTGTGATAGGGACAGCGGCCAGCTCTATGTCATCCAGGAAGGACTGGAGAGCACCGGCTGCACCATTGTGTTCCTGGTTCTGTATTACTTTGGTATGGCAAGTTCCTTGTGGTGGGTAATCTTGACTTTAACTTGGTTTCTAGCAGCTGGGAAAAAGTGGGGGCATGAAGCAATTGAAGCAAACAGTAGCTACTTTCACTTGGCAGCGTGGGCCATTCCGGCTGTGAAGACCATAATGATCCTAGTTATGAGAAGGGTGGCTGGAGATGAGCTGACAGGGCTGTGCTATGTTGGAAGCATGGATGTGAATGCCTTGACAGGGTTTGTACTCATTCCTTTGGCTTGTTACCTAATCATTGGCACTTCTTTTATTCTTTCGGGTTTTGTGGCCCTTTTTCATATCAGGAGGGTGATGAAAACGGGTGGAGAAAATACTGACAAGTTGGAGAAACTTATGGTCAGGATCGGTGTCTTCTCAGTCTTGTATACAGTGCCTGCAACTTGTGTGATAGCTTGCTATTTTTATGAAAGACTTAATATGGATTATTGGAAGACTGTGGCAACTCAACAGAAATGCAAGATGAACAATCAGACTAAGAATTTAGACTGCATGATGAATAACTCCATTCCAGCAGTAGAAATTTTTATGGTCAAAATTTTTATGTTGCTAGTTGTGGGCATTACTAGTGGTATGTGGATCTGGACTTCCAAGACTCTTCAGTCCTGGCAAAATGTTTGTAGTCGAAGATTAAAGAAGAGAAGTAGGAGAAAACCTGCAAGTGTTATTACAAGTGGTGGAATCTACAAAAAACCTCAACATCCACAGAAAACTCACCTTGCAAAATACGAATCGACATTACAGCCACCCACTTGTGTGTGACCAGGTTTTAGAAAAGACTGTATCTCACCTTACAGACTTACAGATGTCCACAGTAGCAGCCAGAAAGTAGAAAATATATGGTGCTTTTTTTGTCAGAACAGTTTAATATCTTAAGGCAAAAAATGTGTCATGCCGAATTCAGGACCTGGTGAAAAACTGAAGGTAAATGTACTTACGGAAAGGTTTTCAGTGAAAGAAATATTGTGAATTAAACCAGTCTCTTCTGTTACTAATTTGTAGTTAAGTACTTCATCCAGCCCTCAGATTTATTTAAAAAATAAACAACAAAAAACCCCAACACCTTATTTAACTTTTTCCACGTAGCCGTGCTGGATTTCCTACAGGTTTCTGAGTAACAAGATATAGTCAAGTTTTATGGAGCAATGACTTGATTTTAGAAGTGCCCAAGTGAGCATTGTCTCTTTAGGGAAAGGAAGGTCCCGAAGAGGCCTGTCCTCACAAAGTATGCTATCTGTGAAAGCAACTTCGTGCTAACTTAAAAAAAAAACCCAACAAAAGAGACAGAGAGAAATCCTTTACAACTCATCTCAGCCTAGTGGGTTTGGAGTGCCTAAAAATAGGTTCAATCTATAATGCTCACTAATATTCTTTCACTAAAAGAGAAACTTCCTGCACCAGACACAAACTTTGTGAATAAGAATAATGTGCAATACATTTTTTTTTCTTACCATGACATGAAAAGAGAAACAAGTATTTTGCTGTACATAAAGACAACAAAAGAAATCTCTTAACAAAAGAACTAAGAGGTCTAGTCCTCAGAAACCCTTTAGTGTTACATTTTGTGGCTTTTTAATGGAAATCAAGCCAATGTTATACATGTTTGGACTGATTTGTGCAAAAAAAAAAGGGGGGGATCAATTCAAAGAGACCCAAAGGGCTTATTGACTCTTTCTATTGTTAAACAAATTCTCACTATGAATAGATCAAGAAGCACTAGATTCTGCAAAGGGAAGCTTTGTATAGAGTGATGCTCTTTACTGTGCTGGGGGTGCACAGTTTTATGCTGTATATATTTGTAATATACAATTATTTTTCATGCTCCACTATTTTATTAAAAATAAAACATGTTCTTTAGTTTGATAATTTTGTGTGTTCTAAACTTTCTCTGATGTGCTTTGTGGTTAATAAACTTGTTTTCTCGATTATTTCATAAAAGCACACTTGGAATATAATAGTTGTTGTTATACTTGCCTGCAAGTATAAGCAGGTAGAACAATAATTTGCTCAAAAGAAATTGCAAGTTGATGTTAAATAAATGGATTTTGAAGTTGCATCTTTCTGTGAGCCTCTGCAACTGAGAAAACGGAATGGGAAGAAGCTTTAGTGATGTAAAAAGGCTGCAGTGATGTAGAGTAGTACCATGTTTACAAAGCACTGAGATTACAACAATGATCCTTGGTTAACACCCCTTGAAAATTTGCATAGGGTACGTGCAGCGTGTTAAAGATAGCTGCCTCACTTCAGCACACTTGGAATACAATCCAGTCTCTTTAGGGATTATTTTTTTCCCTTCTTACACTACTGAAACTATCTCTTATTTGGGGAAAGACTTCGGAAAGATCAGGAGAAAGCAGAGGGGGAAATACGGTATTCGAATACTGCTTTAGGAAAGCTATTTGATAACATTGTAAATACATTTTGGAAAGGTTTTTAGTGGAGCATGGTTTTGTATGAACCTGGAGTTTTCTGTGCAGTTAAGTAACGGGGTGTGTGATCACCTGGTGAGATAGTAATGTAACCTCACAGGCTGTTCCGGAAAACCCTTTATCAGGTATCTCATCATGGAAAGAAGAGAGGTTTTAATGGACTTTGGGAGAGTGAGGATCGCTATGACAAGTCATCTCGTGGCTGGGAACTTTATAACAAAGGGATCTTTTTTAGCGGTCTGTTTTTTCCATTTAACTGTGCAGTGTGACAGATAATTTTTTTGTCTTGTACTCTGTTGAAAATGTTTCTAGCAGTGGCTAGGAAGGTGAGTGACAAAACCAATGTTGCAGGTGTTATAAATAATCTTTATGTCTAAAATGTTAATATGCAAAGCAGCTTTCAATATTAATGTTCTCACTTGGGGGAAGAGGAAATATATTTTTCCTCCTTTGTGCATATGGGCCACTGCTTGATACACAGCTTTTAGATGCCCTGGAAGTTAATCCTGTCAGAGCACACCCTGCTGGAGCCAAAGTAGGACATTGCACTAAACAAATCCACTCCTGAAACTACTGAATTGCATCTGCATATGTTCTAATTCAGATCAGTTACATTAGATCCTAAGAAATGCAGTTTTAAAATA
>WEIS01007773.1:3831-24994 GCA_013389965.1 Todus mexicanus | reverse complement strand
CTGCTCAGGTTTATTCATGAAAAATAGTAGGTAAGTATGAAAAACTATATGACCTCAAATTATGTAAGAGAAGGAAAAGCACAAGGCAGCTGTATAATTGTTGAGAAGATAAAAGACAGTAGCTCAGCAGTTCAAGACGGAAAGTAGTCGTTTAAAACCATTAAGTTTTAAAGGTTTAAAGTCTCATGGTTTAAAATCCCACGGGAAAAAAAAGCAAAACACAACAGGAATTGGGAGATAACAACTTGGCAACACTGAAGATGATACAAGACACACCGGAGGCAAATCGTTTCCCCATGTGCCTGATGCTCACTGTGGAACAGCAGCACATATAGAACATCTTTATAAGAGTGGTAGCTGACTGCTTTTTAGTCTTAAAAAATTGCATATATTAAGCAATAAATTACACTTCGTACTCCTAAGCTGTGTATATCCTGCTTACAGACTCTCTTGAGGAACAGGTTGCTCATCTCAAAGAAAGACTTCATTTAAAATATAAATGCATATGGAGCACAAGGTCCACTTTAGTTTCATCAGAAGAAACTCATTTGTGTGCTCCCTGCTGCTTTACAGTGAAAGAGAAAAAATTGGCAATTGGTATCAAAAGCTCATTCCATGGTACAAACATGTGTGCTGTGGATCTCACCTCTAATTTTGTAAGGATGTCACATTTTATTTAATGAATTGAAAAGCAGTTGCACAACCATGCAATCACAGATCTCTAAATTATGATTAATCCCAAAGATGGAAACTGTGATTTGGGAATTCCCAAGTAACAAATTTCTGGGGATAGATAGAATATTCTACAAGTATATTATGCAATCTTTTCCTCATTTTATACTCCTTCTTCACTCCATGTTACCTGAAACTCCTGGAAAGAGAATACTAGGCCAGATGGACCACTTTTAAAATTCTATGTAATTTCAGTTAGCACGCAGATTTTTGCTTATGTGTATTCTCACCATTCACAAACCAGTAAATCTTGGATGTACGCCCCTTTGCGTACAAAAGAATTAAGCAGTAGTTTTTGTTACCACCCCCTTTCATCTTCCTATTACAAAATATGGGCCTTTTTGGAGATATCTTCTTTGATTTTACTTCATTCGTCATGTCGCACTGCTGCATCAGTTAGATGGATGACTTTACCTGAGTACTGCATAGGTACTATTATATACACACTATAAAAACTGTTTATAGATAGTAAAACATGCTCATGTCAGTGTCAGATAGTCAGGATAACCAAACCTCTTGGTTTAGCCACAATCACACTCAAATACCTTTCTCCTTCCTGCCAACTCAAAGACTGTCTTCCAGAGACAACTTCCTTTCAACACGGTATCTTTATACTCTCCCCCTGGTCAGTCTGTGATAAAATGACAAAACCAAACTCCAGCCACACTTGTTTATTCACCTGTGACTGTGCATTTTACCTCTCATCGACACGACCCTTATCTCCTGTTATCTGCTTTGATGATAATGATGCAATCTGGGTGTGATGGTTGCATCTGGGTGTGATGATCCCATCCTGTTAAGCTAGATTCAGGGGAAACACACAACAATACCATAACCAAGGGCAGTACGGAAATATGACTAAAAGTCAATCATCTTACCCCCATAAATAGCCCTTTGAGCTGTCCTTCGAGGCAGCTGGCTACACACCAGGACCTCCCCTTCAGTAGGGATGCCTGTCAAGGATACTCCCCAGGGTTGAGAGATTCCTTGCCTCAACACATCCTTGGTAAGTGAGATATATACATACAAAACATGCTGAAACTTTGAATCTTAATATTAAAGGTGTACTCAAGATTGATTGTGCACATAACTTCTTAAGATAAACTATTGTTTTATTTTGTCCTCTGTGTAGCAAATAATCAGGTGTACCTCACCATCAAACTTTTTCTTTAAGTCTCATTTACTGTTTCAAACTTCGTTCAAACACTGTTTATATCAATAAATACACTGTTACTTCTCTCTCATGAGTGAACTGCATAACTCCATTTCAGTGACATCACCATATGCTTAAACTTCTAGTATCATGACCAAACACCAGTTATGCAGCACACTGTCAGCTTCCAAGAGCTCAGCCCTGTTAAAATACATGTGATTACACAGGTTGTCTGGCAAAGCAAGAATAATCCTGGGAACAATAGGGCCATGGCTCCACCAGGGACTCCGAGCACTTCTGCACATGTGAATAAGGATGGCTGCATGCAGTGCCTCAAATAGCGCCCTTTACTGTAAAGCAACATTGATTCCACTTTGGCACACAAAATTTATTTGAAGGTGCACGTCTGCCCTTGATGAGGGGCATGTCTGTGGCACACATTTTACAATGAAAGTTAGCCATCTATGGACAACATCTTTCTGAGACATATTTTGTCTGTTAGAGGAGGGAAAAAAGTAATAATACTGTTCACTCAGGTAACTTCAAAGCCAGTAAGTAAATCAAATGAAACCTTTTTTACCAGGACATCGAAAGTAATTTCCTCAGCTGAGAGCCCACTCCTTCAGAATTTCAAATCCATTGTTCCACCTACAGTCAGCCGCTTTACCACTCAGATTTTTATGAGAAGAAAAAATAGATTTTTCAGTCTCGCGATTATCAAAGAACGACAAATTTACTTCAGCTCTGAGCTTCAGCTTACCAGAGGTAAAAACATTTGTCTTAAGAAGGAATCACTCAAGAAAATAATGAAGGAAAAGAAACGTCAGGGGCTGGCCAAGCATGAATGTCTGCACTCCTGGAACAGGAGAGCTCACATGTGATGCAGTATCAGCTATAACTTGTAGCTCATGTTTTTGTAAACCCGGGTTCTTAAAGGTAGGTTTAAAATCCAAATATGATCTTCAAGTAAAAATGGCCTGCATTTAAACATGTCGTGCATCTACACATCCATTTGGAATTGGCTGGAATTAGTTTGTCAGCTTTTTTGAAAGCTTGATCACATTTTTTTTAACTTACGGAGTTCAGAGGCTAACTGTAGAGTGCCAGGAAAGTTTCTTGCTTCTTTTACTTGCAAATGATCCAAGCACAATCTCAGGTACACTGTTCCAACCTCCAAAGGTCTAAAGACGACATTTATCTCAGGGACAACCGTCCTTGTAAGGCTTCCACTTTACATTTAACAATTCCAATCTGTCGATTTTCTAATTACTAGTCTCACACTTCCCTGTGTGGTTTTGGTAATGTTGTTAGATTTCTGTATAACAGAAAATGAAATTTACAATTTTAAAATAGCGATCATTTAAGTTCTGTAATGATTTTTAATTCCCCAAAGTTTTAATACGAAGAATCTGCACAGATAACTCTTAGAGCAATTTATAACCCATCCAGACTGCAATATTGGGAATAATATACTGATGCATCACATAACTTGAGATCAGATGGGAACACGCCCTCAACTGAATATTTCTTTGTATATAATCATGGGAAGCTCTGCAGTTTTCGGACGTGGCACCTCGAGCCTAGGAAACCTACACAGGCTACAGCGTGGAAGATCAGCAAGGGCCTGAAGCACGGTGTGCACACCAAGACAGGCACAGAGTCTGCCCACACCTCATTGCCAGCTTACTTGAGTAAACTGCTGTGCCATTTTGTGCTGTGTGGTGTAGACATGCCCTAAATACCTAATGTTGAAGCACCAACTAATATTCATAGAAAACAGATGGGTTGGAGGAGGTTCCAAATGCCTGAAGCTCGTTTTTGGCCTCATCCTGCTCCTGCACGGAGTATCTGGCAGCTGTACTCTAATGTTTTCATTTGTTTTGAATCAAACTTCTCTCTGCTCCTGTCGTACCCATTCCTTTTTTCACACTCTGCTGTTGTGTAGCGTCTGTTGTATCACTGAGTCCTCACTGAGGAATCTGCTTGAGCCAGGCAACCTGCATTTGGCCTATCACAATATTTACCAATGAGTCCAGGGAGATTTTTTTAAGCAGCATTTTAAATGCTAGATTAATCTCTGTTACCTTGTTCTATATGAGGGATTGGTACCGAAATCCTCTTAAAGGTCTTTACATTTTATTTTACCCATGATTTAAAATATCAGAAAGGAGGCTTTTTAATTTTCTTTTAATATGGCCTCTGAGTTTAGCTGTTACAGTTAAAAACACTTCTGCAAACTGCTCCAATTTGTGCAACAAAATAATTCAACCCCTAATTATTGTATTCCTAAATCTCAAGACAATTTCATAGCTCTTGGAATTTCTTTTTAAAAAGTATAATCGACCTGAGAACATCTCATTAAAAAGTAAGATACAAAATGAAGGCCAAGTCCCTAAATAACTCATGCATGCGTGTGTGGATACACAGATCTATACACCCACACTTCAGTACCACAAATCTAGAAGATGAACATAAAAACAAGAGTGCTTCACCTATTCTCTTATTCTGATTCATCGCTTATTCATTATTTGAATCCTGGTAAGTATATTAGCTTGATTCACTATCATAAATGACTACTTCTATTAATGTTCAATTAGGCGTAAATGTTACCACAAAAAAGCCTTTCTGACCACTGCAATTTAGGGTTGCTAGAACTGGCATCAAAAAGAAAATGCTTTAAAGATAAATGTATGCCATAAAAGGTATTAATTTTCTCTATTTTTCCTGTCCTTTTTAAAAAACTGAAACACAGTTCCATCAATATGCTGTGATTTACTCCCCAATGTCCTTTTTTACGAAAAAAATTAAGTTGGAGCATCACCTCCTTATATTCCTAACCTCTTAGAATTCTAAGTAAATGCCAATAATGAGTAGTTCAAAGCTGAAAAGGATTTTAATTTCTTTCTCTTTAGCTTTTTACAGGTTTCATCTGCTTGTATCAAATATGATGTCTGCCACTACAGCCACCACGCCACTGTGAATTACCACCATGCTTGGCTACACCAGCAGTATTGGTACCCTGAGAAACATTGCTGAAGGGTCATGCCCATCTCATTGCCAAGGGGCTCAGATGAAGAGCAGATTCTGCAGCCCACAGAGATACAATCAAGAGGTTTCCTGGTGTCAGGTTTCCCACCTTGCTCTCATTTTATACCTGCCCAACCAAGGAAGCCATTAGACCTGAGTTAACCCTATATACATCTGAAACTGTTATTTTTCTGAAGAAGGCTGAGCAGCAAAATCTGGATTTTTAGAAGAAACTGGTTAGCCTCACTAAACAAACAGTTCAATCAAAGGATGACTTCCTTGAGTTTAATGACTGAACTACAGTGGTGTTTAAGTAAGCCAGGCACCAGGAAAGGACACCAGTATTCATGTTGGACAGAAATCTTCAGAAGGTTGAGATCAGCAAATTGAAATGGGAAAAAAACCCACAACAGTACTGCTCCCTTTCAGTACAAACAAGATGGCCTAACTTCCTCAGTGATGAAGGAATAAAACAAGAGTGGCTTTAAGATTGTCTGAGACTCAGAGCCTCCAGAGGAATCTGCAGCCCATAGGATTTACTTCTTCTCTGGCTCAGAGGCTACGGGGCGCTTTCTGGTGCTGCGTGTTCTGGATTCCACAACTGTGACTAAGCAAAACACCACAGGGACAGCTCCACCAGATGGGGTTTCTGTCCATTCATCACTAAATGTGCTTGATGAGCTTTCAGAGCCATGATACACCCGGTATGTTCAAACAAACCTCTTCACCGATACATGCCAAAAGTCACCAAAGTTAAGTGAACATCAACAGAAAAACCTTACCAAAAAGCATCCCAGGAGACGGATTACTGACTTAGATTAAACCGGACAAATACTGTAGTTGACTTCACTGTCCTGAGGACATTTTGTTGTTCTGCCAACTACCACGGTACATTACACCGCATGCTCTTCTATTAGCCTTGTACTAGGAGAGCAACAAGCGAAAGCCCGACTTGTCTCTGGCTCGTGCTTTAGAATACAGGACTCCACGAGGTTTGTTGCCTGTTCATGCTGCCTTTTCATGTCTCTGATTTCATGTATAGCGGTAGTAAAAAAAGTGAAGAGCAGCAGAATTTCCACTCTTGGGCATATGATAAAAGGCAGTGAAATGTGCACAAATATCTGATGAGAATAGGGATGGTTGTTAGAAACCAGACTTCTCATATATCTCTTCAGAAAAGTATTTGATTCAGCGGTTACTCTGTGAAAAATGAATTGGCCTTGCCTGGAATGAAATTTACAGCCATCAAGGGAGAAGGATTCTGGAACAATCTTCCAAAGAAGAAGTGGAAGCCAACAACTGTTCTTAAAAACTAAGTTCTTTTTGAAAGTAGTTACAAAATACAACAGTTTCTGACAGCATGAGGCATTTCCTTATTATACAGTCCTTCTATTTTTAAATAAATCTATCACTAACAAAGCACTAGAAAATACCACATTCAAAAAAATGAATTTGAAAGCAAACAAGCAACAATTTGAATACAGCAGTGCTTTATGTTTCTGGGCTTTGATTACCTTAAGCCCTTAGACAGGCCCCCCCTGTTTTCCAGATCACTGCGTCAAACTCCATCCTTACCTTCTATTTGAGTAATTACATGGAGGTGTTCAAGTTTAGATCAAGATCAACTTGTCACGCATCAAAGGCTGGAGAGGCCTAAGAAAATTATTCATATCCTAAGGAAAAGTAATGCTATCATTCTTCAAATAATGATAATGATGACCATGCACCTGACTGTGCCCTCCCACCGTAAAACTGGCAGTTAGGGAACAGAGGACACAGGCAAGTCTCCAAGGCTTAGCTCTGGGTCTTTCTGTAAAGAGCGTCAGTGTCTGAGGATCAGCCCAGGAAGTAACCAAATGGGTACAGAAATGCTCTTCTCCACTTCAGAGCTATTCATCAACACACATTTCTGCTCTAACTCCTTCCTGTGGCTGGTCTGCTTGTCCATCCTGGCTGTCCAGCCCACATGCAGCCAGCCACAGAGGACACATGTTTAGCCTACGTTAATAAGGTGCAGACATAAAGAAATCTTATCTTGGAAAAAATTTCCAAAAGATTTAGTATATTTGAGATTACCTGCTGATTAAAATAAGGGTGGTATAAACATCCTTATTTTCAGCTGAATATTATGGGTTGCTTTCTAAATATGCTGGTGCAATAAAAAGTACATGAACACAACCAATCTGTTGAAACATCTTAGTATCATAGAATCGTTTGGGTAGCAAGGGATCTCTGAAGGTCATCTAGTCCATAAGGAACTTTTTCCTAACATCCAATCTAAATCTACCCTTTTCTAATTTAAAACCATTGCTCCTTGTCCTTTCACTTTGTAAACAGTCCCTCTCTAGCCTTCGTATAAGTCCCCTTCAGGTATTGGAAAGTTGCTATTAGGTCTCCCCAAAGCCTTCTTTTCTCCAGGATGAACAGCTCCCTCAGCCTGTCTTCACAGTAGACATGACTCAGAAGAACCAGAGTAAATGCTGTTTCCTAACCATGTGTTTTCTCCAGCATAGAATGGCAACAGAGCATGGGGGTTATTTAAAATCTTCCAGAAAGTTACTTAACATCTCCCTCCAATTGCAAGTTACTATCAATTCCATGCTGTTTCTTAGACTTCGCTAATAAAAACATTAACTTCCAAGTAGTGACAATTTGCTATTATACTGAGCATAAAGTTTCCAACACTTTAATTTTCTGCACAATTCCCCTAGGTAGTATAACAATGCTTTCCTGATTTGTGTATATGAAATCTAAATTACACAAAACCAAAACTGCAAAACCTGTAGCTATTCTGCTCATACTCGATATTTGATTTGTCTTAATTATAGCAGGTGTGCAGGACAACTTACCATAATGTCAGAAAATTTACCTAGGTGACATAAAAGGTCACTGCAAAGTACTTAAGTGATGGTTCATGAGCAGGACTTGCTAATTAATTGATCTACAGCTATTCCTCTTCCAGAATGTACATTTAGACATGAGGAAAAAAGAATATTTGTAGTTAACCACTACTCAGACAAAACAACAGAAGAAATTCTTCAGTGTTGTGTTTTGGGTTTCTTTTTGGACCCCTTAGCCAAAACATTTCAATTGAATTTCAACCTTTTTTTTTTAATTAAAATCACCTTAATTTACAATTTATATATAATTTTTAAATAAGTAGTGCAGAAGAGGATGTCAAAGCACAGTGCATAAATCACATCCTTCACCATTTTTTGGCAGAGAAGGAAACGAGCTGCTTGCTGCATATGAAATCAGATGGTTTTATTAACTATACATCAAAAGAAATTAAGAGCACAAATTATGATTCTTATGGTATAAAGTATTAAAAATGTTCAGCATTTTGTTCTCAGCCTTATCATAAATAACTTATAAAAATCATCAGACTATATTATTTTTAAGTAGAATGATCAACATTGCATGGATACTGCATATAGTAAAAATATTTTCTACGGAAATCAGCAGGGAAAACCTTAAAACTACTCAAAGTTTCAAACTTAATGTATGCCAAGCCATTAAAGTGTTAACAAACACATATGAACCAACAAAAAAATCTGACTGGAACATAAGGGAAGGTCTTAGATGAACAAGTTTGCCTCACACTTTCCTAGAGTTTGCCTATTAAAAAAAAAAAAATCATAGGGACCCTACACCACACCACTCTCAACTTTTAACTATTGAGAATTTCTAGTCGTGTTTTTGAGAGAACATAGGTCAAACAAATGCAACTTGGATATGAATTGTGGTTTTGTTCACTCAAGAGTCACACACAAGCGTGTTATAGAGGCTGATAATGAAACGGACGTTAATTGCCCTGGCCATTCTGGACCCTGGTGGTATTTCTGAAGTCCCTCAATCCAGCGATGGAGTGCACCACTGGGCACAGCTGTCTGCCAGCTGTGACCCTATGGCACATCTAGCTGAGTCTGCAACCTGCAAAACTGGCCTGTGGCTACTAGATAAAAATAAAGTGACTTTGTAGATTTTCTTTCAAATCCAAATACTCACTACTCATTTATGAGAGGATCAGGATCACATCAACAAAAATGTCCACACTCTGAAATGTCACATTCACTTTCAAGCTTTCAATTCAGCTTAGAAATCCCTCGTCTCATCTGCTGCCTCAAAGACATCACCTCTTTCCCCTCTCATTTTACTTATTAGTTATTTATAACTCATTATAAGTAAGTAAATTAGTTATTTACTTATTCTTTGTTCTACTGACATCCATGAACAACTGCATGTCAACCTATGGTTTGTATACTCCATCGGGTACCTTCCAGCACAGGCATCACTGCAGGAATATCTCTGAATAATGAGGTGTAGTGAGTGGGTTATACACAGCCACTGCCAGCTGAGCTCCATGCAGCAAGAAATACTGACAAAGACATACAGAATATTCACAGAAAGACTACTCACATCTTCCAGTGCTGGAGGAAGTAACTGAAATCAAGGACATGGTTATTATCTGTGCTACAGGAAAGCCTTAAGATTCCCACTGGAGCCTCAAAAGCTAGTGTTCTGGATACCACAAAAATATAACACAATTCACCAAGCTTTTCTATCCAAAATAAACAAGACAAATAAACATGGGAAGAAAGAAGTACTGCTATTCCCACATTAAACATGATGATGAACTCAGGTAAAACAAGACGCTTCACGTTTTTGGTTTGTCCTTCATTGCAATCAACAGCAGAACTAATTCCTTCTATTTACTCTCCATGACAAAGCTTTGCTCAAGAACGAGCCATTGCATGGCACAGCCACAGAGCACCTACATCAAATGGTTCACAGCATCAGGCCACTGGGTAGGCAACAGGTCTAGTTTCACAACTGGTAACCTCTTATAATCTTACCTGTTGCAGTCTCATTTTGCCCGTGGTTCAAGGACCACTGCTGTTAATTACTCAAGGTACCTGCTTCATCAGAAGTTTGGGCTGAAACTGCATTTAAGTGAAAGGTTTTAGATGTGCGCAAAAATCAGCTTAATGGTAAAAGGGCATGACAAATGGAAACTACCGCATTTAAATTTTTTTACAGGCTGCCCAGAGAGGTTGTGAAGTCTCCTTCTCTGGAGACACTCAAAACCTGTCTGGACATGTTCCTGTGCAACCTGCTCTAGGTGAACATGCTTTAGCAGGGCCATTGGACTAGGTCCCTTCCAGAGGTCCCTTCCAGCCCCTATCATCCTGTGATTCTGTAGTTTCTCCTTTCACCTCTGAAAAAAAAAAAATCTAGTGTTTTTTCTAAGTCTCATACCTCTCACAGTTTAATAGAATTTAAAAAATGAATAATTAGTGGGAAATAGTAACACTTATATAGGCCTCAATTGTACATACTCCTTTCAGGTGAAGAGAAAAAATAAACGTGGCAAATATAAAAGTGAACAGCACATTTCTCTTTTTCTCCGGGCTCTATTACAAATAGTTGGCAGTATAAGGAAGACTGTAATTCATGACAAGATGTACACCAGAATCAGGCAAACAAAGTCACCTCTGAAGCCTCTGCAGGCACAGCTGAGATACAATAAAAGAGAAAAACTCTTAAAAAAGAGTCACCTTGAAAGTACCCAGGCACAGCATTCATCTTCACTGTGGGGAACAAAGACGAAGCACATTACAGCATCCAAGACACACTGTGGTAGTTAAGAGAATGAAGTTTGTCTGAGAAAGCACATTTTTCTGTTTCCATATTCTTTTATCCTCATACTTTCTCTGTTTGAGGAAGTTTTGACACCATTGTCTAAACTCCCATTAGGCTGAACACAGAGAGGAGTGTCATGAAAACACTTTTGTGAGCATTTGAAGAGATAAACCAGTTCAAAAAGCGATTAAACAAATTCCTGGTGGACGGGTTAATCAGTGGCTATTAAACACCCACCAGCTGGCTCCAGATCAGGGATTCTCTAAGCAGCTGAAAGCTGGAAGCCAGGGAGGTGGAGCAGGGGAAGCATTTGTTGTTAGCGACTGTTCAAGGCAGGACTCTGGACTACGTCTGGTCCAGTATGGCCTGCCTTATGGCCTCGCAATATGTCACCCAACAACTCAGCACTGTATTCATTTTCATCCAAATTATCCTATGTGATGGGCCAGTCCTGAGCCTCTCACAAAGGAATGGATGCTCCATAGGAAGCATCACAGAGAAGCAACCTAATGTTATCAGTTCTCTGAATACTACTAAATGCTTACTTGGATCCAGTCATTGGAAAAGGTTCTTTACCAGCCTCTGGAAAACTATGGTTCTCTTTTTTTCTCAACAAAAGCCCATTTTAAAAAAATAAATAATCATGGTCTGGATGGTTAGCAAGCCACCAACGGTTGTTGTAGCCCAAGCAGATCTTTCTAATACAAATACCAGGTAATGGGGTTTATATTTTATGTCAGATGGTACTCAACTGTCTGGCACCTCCTTTTTCTAATATGTTAGCCCATTGTTGATTGCATTTCAGATGAAAATTGATCTAGTCTGTTTTATTTTTAAATGTGTCCCAAATGTAGATTCAGAGGAGAAGATGTTGGGGGGGAGGGGAGAAGGGTGTTCCCATTTTCTTACTATGGAATGCTTGATATAGCTTCACTATAGCTCCTCTAGTATATGTAAGTATTATAGTTCCATACACAAATGTGTATGTGTTCCAATTTGTACTAGTTTATTTTATCTGGCTCCATGTGTGAACAAATGTCCGTTTATTTTACAGAGCATACAACATTTAAGAGGATTTTTCATTAGTTAGCCTATAAGATTATAGCAAACTGAGCATTAAAAACAAACAAACAAACAAAAATCCGCAGAAGGCAAACCCCAAAATGATGAACCTGCACTGTAATTCTACTAGTAAGTGGCAGAAGGTGCAAATCCTCCGAAGAAACTCTCACCAATGCCAGGTATAGTAACCTTCTGATTTGGGGCCATAGTCTTGGCTTGTAGTATAACCCAGAAAGTCCTGAGGGGTCTGGCTGCATCCCAGAGGCCTGTGATCACCTGCATATGGACAGCTACACTGCCCAGAGCCTCCAAAGCACTGCATACGGCAGGTTCAGCTGCCAGCCAGACCATTGGCACCATCTCCACCATAAAACTGGAGAACTGTGCAGGTTAAGACCATGGTGCATCTCACCTGGCAGTCAGTCCTGCCTCTGACAGTGCCTCAGAGAATATAGCTGGGACGCTGTACCCAGAACACCCTCTTCTTTCACAACTCTGGAATTTGGAGACTTCCTGCACCTGAGGTAGTGTCTTTCTGCCTAATAGATTCTGCTGCTTGCTCTTCTGCAAATTTGTGTCATTGCTCAACCCACGTGAGAACATTTCGTACCTATACTTCCTGTGACGATAATGCAAACAGTTTAACCATCCTTACATGAAAAATACATGCGTTGTTTAGTATGAACCTTCTCTTACTACAGAACAAGGAAGATTTGAATGAAATCACTACAAGAAACAGTGACAGTGATTCCTATTCACCTTCTGCACATCCTTCATAATACTATAGAACTCTCCTCACCCCACTCAGACACCTCTTTCCAAGGCTAAAGACACTTTACATCTGTATTATTTCATATGTATTAAAGAGTCTGGATATTACACTTTGCAACAAAATTCTTCCCGTTTCTTATTTCTTGTGATGTCACACCAGGCTGTCTCTTCTCAGCAATACCAAAGAACTAATCAGTCTATATATGGACGACTGAAATACAGAAAATGATACACGATGAATCAAGCACATGTTTCTTTTTGGTGCTTGCTGTAAGTAAGCAAATGGACACTAAAACTGCCTCAAAGCACGATGAGAATGATTTGCTCTATATGGGTAAAATTCAGGAGACAGTGCTACAGTGCACAAGAACCAGAAAGTCACCCAGAAAATGCACCTTCTCAAGTACACCAGAAGTCTACTAACATGTTTCTTTTTGTAAAATGAACACATATACATGCCCTGATGCTATCAGTGTTAGTCCAAGTTGGGGAGCCTAACAAATCTGGACGACTTAACTGATACACAGCTAGAAGAGGCTGAATTCAGTGTCTTGCATTCAGCAGTGAGCTTCTATTTTTGACACAGATCCTACCCTACCTCTGCAGGTACAGTTGACACCCTGCTCAAAGAACTAGGGTAAGTCCTGGACATGGACGGTAAAAGTCTTGGCGGGCAGAAATGTCTAGTCATGGAGTATTGTCGGTAGAGAAGACTGTTGTATTCTCTTGCTTTCCTAGGATTATGAGAAGACACACGAGCCTCCACAGAAAAACTTTCTTTACATGGATTTCCTCAAAAATTAACCAGTCTCCGTTTTGAAGCTGTGTCATGAATTGCAGCCACTTGTGCCACTGCCAGCAACTTGAAGACACAAGTGTTTTAGAAGAGTTTGCCCTGAAGTGCTGCAGTCCTGCCTCTAGTGACCATGATACGCAAGAGTATCTTTTCATCTCCTTTCCATCAGGATGAGAACACGTTCTCTTCTCCTGTATTTTGTGAATTAACCAATAAACTACAACTTCATACAGTACATGTGCAACCCTTGGGAGGCCAAAAATAGACTGTATAACAAATTTCTCTTTCTGGATTTTTCCATGCTTCTTACCACTAAAATGATTAAGAGAAAATACACTGGAGAGTGTCATACATCATTGGTGTCAAATTATTAATTAGCTAAGTCTAACTTTGCTGATGGGGACATTAGCAGTAGGTTTCAGAGCAGCTCTTCAGGCTAGGAGGAAGGAAGGAGAGGAGGGAGTTAACACTCTCACCCAGTGTGTAGAACCTGCCTAATAAGAGGATGAAGTGCTCAACGATTGGAATTTCCCAGAGAAAGTGGTGATGAAGCGCTCCAGCCCCATCACTCACAGTCAGGGTGCTTTGGGGGCTGAAGTTAGGTATCACTACATGACCCCTGGAACAGGGGCGCAGAGGGCACAGAGCATGGAGAACAAGCTACCTGTAGGACTAGGACTTGATAGAGGAGGAAGAGGGAAGGAGACAGAAACTCAGGATAAACTGACATGCTGCTGCTTCTTGGTGACTTAGCTCTGCTGGAGCATGTTGCCATGCCCATAGCAGGCTGTCCCAGCAGGTGAAATGGAATCAACCCATGCACGCCCTGCTGGAAAGCACTGCGTGCTTAGCTAGTAAAGGTGATGTAAAATGGAGGGAGGAAAAACCCCAGGAGTTCACACACCTCTCACTTGCATAAACACCTTGCTCCACAGTGCTCTGGTGCAATGCACATATTTAGCCACAAAGTAGTAACTAGTAAGCATTTCTCTAACGTTAGCAGCACACTTGGCCTCTTTTCCTTCTTTGGATACTCTTTCAAGCGCAGGTCTCAAAGCAGGTATGGGAACAGTAAGGAAAGAAGATAAAAAACACCTTTGGAGTTCCAAAAGGTAAATTGTAGAGCATTCTCACTTCCACTGCAGCCTGTGTTTTTGGTAAATGATTTGAACTCAGTCAGCAAAAGTATTATTTTCTCCTGGAGCAGTAGTGGAACTACTTTTGCCAAGGACCTGCTTCAAGCCAAGTATGAAACCAGTGATGAAACAAAGTACAGAAGTAATGCTACCAATGTAGCTATCACTTAGACAATGCTATGTTACCATCACAATTTTAGTAAAAGCAATTCCTGAGCTCTCATAGTGTGAAAAAATATTCAGGAACATGAACCACAAAATTTGCATACTTGTATGTGGACACTGAAAACAAACACAGAAATGGAAGAAAGATAAAAAATTAAGCATATTTGTTATGAATATAGTAATGACTCATAAGTTCCGATCATTTGTCCTTCTCTCTTTTTTGCCATGAAGTGGTTCAGGAAAAAACAGTTGGGGATATCTGTGGGTCCTAAGACATAAAAAGCATTTCTTTATGCAAGTTAACATCAGAAATTCTCTTGTTTTCCATGAAAAAAATACCCAAATACGCTATTACTGCAGGCAGGAAAAGAAACTAGCAGCTATTATATTGGCAGTAGTAGCCAATGTGAAGCTCTTGAGCTGCGTGTAGTTCATAAGCAGTTCAGATACAGCTTCTGTGCACACCTTATGGCCTCTATGGACAGCGTGGTTGCTGGGTTATCTGAAACCTTAACTTTGGGAAGAAACACCCAATATCTTGTGGTGGTTGAAGGTGCCATTGCCAGTTTATACACAACCCCATGAATCCCAATGCAAGGATGCAGAGTTTACATTTCTATGCTATGATTTCTACTCATACTGAACTTCATTTTGAAGTCTCTAATTCATGTGAGATATAATAATCACACAAGACATGACTGTTTGGATTGTCTGGTGAAATCACAATTTATATAAATATGATTCTGCATAACCAAGTATCTGATCAGTAGCATAAAATCCCAATCAACACTATCAGTAAACTCATGTACTCCCCACTATGAAAAGCTGGCAATGCGATTAAATAGGTCTAACTATATGCAGATACTGCATGACAAAAAGGCTCCTCAAGAGAGCTTGAAATCCTGTGTCAATCTAAATAATCCTCCAGACACTGCAAACAGATCACCCCCTGGTTAGATGTGAAGGAGTTTGGAGAAGCTCTCGCTTTTCCTCTCAAGGGTTCCTCTTCTCCTTCCCAAATCCTCCTCTGCCTGCATCCCACTGAAAGTCAGTGCAGAAACAATCTCAGTGGAAATTTCTACTGGTTGCATTGCCATTAAACTATGCGTGAATGTAGTAGAAAGGACTTGAGTCACTCTAAGAAACAGGTTTCCTAAAAGGAGGAAAAAAAGTAAAACTGCTGCTGATACTTCTGTCCCATTTGGCACAAGAAAGCAGTTAGCCAGTTCCTAGCTCACAGCCCTTGGCTGCTTCTCGGCGGAGACTTCTCCCCAGGGCTGTCTCTAAAGTTTTCCCGTCAAAGAGCACAAGGGAACAGCATGGCCTGCCCTAGGATGAGGCCAAAGAATGGCCAAATTTCTGACCACTCCGCAATCGTTCCCTGTAGCTATGAAATCCCGCTCATCCCCCACTAGGAATATTTTCAAAAGGGCCCAGTACTCCAGACCTAGAAACTTAAATAAAGAGCATGTTTAGGAAGAGTTCAGTTCCAGCCCTATCGCAAAAGGCTATCCGCTTTGATCCCTAAAAGCTGAACCTCTCTCACAAAGCATAAGCTAGAATTTGGCACAGGTTGGATACAAGTTACTGAAATTTGTAAAGCACTTTGTGAAGACCATCTCTAATATGTAAGCTCATTATTTCACTGGTTTAATGAGTTTCAATTTACTCAGATGTCAGTGTATTCCTATATGGAAATATGGCCTGTATTTTTCCAAAGCGACTGCTGGGGTATCAAAGCAATCATCATTACCGCAGTCAGGTAAGTGCATTTATTAATACAGTTCTTCATTTCTATTGGTTAATCCAATCAAAACTAGTATTTTGTTTCTAGCACCACATTCCAGTCAGTAACAACCAGTATGAAGGCTTGTGACACAGAAATGTCAAACTGCTGGCATTCATCTGACGTCAAAGAGCACCAGTGAGAATTCAGTGAGTCTGCTGGGCTTCTCTACACAGAAACAAACGAACAGCCCAAGGACAATTTCATCCCATAACAGGGTCCAATGGGAACCGTCTTGTATCTGATGAGTAAGATAAACATTCCCATCCCCTTTGAAGAAGGATCCAGGACAGGAGATCAGTTGCTGGGGTGAAGAGGGACGAACACTCTGGTCAGGTCGGATTTCAGCACCTGGAGGAAAAGCCTGTGTTTGAACTCCCAGTCCTGAAAGGTTTGCAGATTTCTGTGTCATTATCTTAATGTAGTCTGTCTGCTTCAAACACTAAACCTCCAGGAACAGATTTTGCTGTCTCTGTCTGTTTTATTTTCTGCCACACTGTTCCACCAGTTAACATGCTCCTTGTGCACTGCTGCTCTAGGAGGCAAAAGGAATACTTGTACTGGATCTGCGCCTTAAGACACTAAACCAATTGTTAAAATATGGAATGAGATGTAGTTCAAAAAGCTTGACTGAAAAACCCTAGTTTCACTGACCTATATTAATCAACGAATTTATAGCTTCCAGCTCAAAAGACAGGTGAATAATTTATTTTTATAAAGTAATCCTTAGTGTGCCAGGCCTTTTTTTTTTAGTAAAAACGCTACCAGTAGAAATCCTAAGACACTGGCTCCTCTTACCAGTTTCTCCTAAGAGAGTAAAGACCTTGTTTCCAACATATTGTACTGTGAATAATGTCCTCAGCAGATGGGACGAAGGAGTTTCAGCTCTCTTGCTGATGGCTAATGCAAACAGATTTTTGGTCCTATCAATGACTAATGTTTAACAGAACTCACCTCCATTATCCCTTCAGTGTTATTTACAGGGAAATGCTAACAGAAGCAAAACATGGCTATTCTTACGTGCTGCTGAAAAAACAGAGCTCAGGGAACAGATCTGTTGAGTAAGCAGGTATTATACACAGACACACATATACTGACATATTTTTCTCTTAATAAGCACTGATCAAGTATTCATAAATTACTCACTTAGTATGATTCTATGCAATTACCAATTTCTAAGTCTGAAGATGTATTCAGTCATAGGAAATCTGATTATTCTCAGCAAACTCTACAACAATAGGAAATGCAAAAAAAAAACCACTAGTAACAGCAGATAACACAGTGAGTTACAGGAAAAAAACTCTTGCTAGCCTGTTATTAATAACTTAGAAGCATGCTCCTGTTAGCAAAGATAGACACCGTATTCTTTATTCCTAATCTACTATTTTACCACTTTTGGAACAATCCAACTGCATGATCATTTAATATGCATTAATTCCTGTTATTAATTTATCTTATGCATTAATTCTGCCTTCTCTTTCTAATAACAAATGAAAACCAATATAAATGTGGAGAACAAACCTTTCCTTTTATTTATCATGGAGGCATAACTCAGAAGTATACCAACGCCACTTTACTGCAACAGGGAGCGAGAACTGATTTGCGTTCCTTCAAGTTCACACAGTGTCTCAGTATCAGTTCTTGAAGCTTCTGATTTTTCCCAAGTAGTCACCCCTTCATTATTAACTGTACTGAATGGGCTTGCTCTGTAGCCCACAGCAAGAACAAAATCAATAAGATCTGGTAGCAAGCATCAATTCTCTAATTGCAAATGTATTTATTACAAGACAATTTTCCAGAATTAAATCCAAGCTGGTTAAAATTTGCAAAGTCGCAATTTGAGAAAGCCAAGTCCTGTAATTGAATCTTGGACATTATAATGAGAATGAGAAAGAATATTCCAACAGGTTATTAATGAAGACTTCTGTCCGCACTAAGTTGCTTTTTTTCTAACAATATCCCTTGTGAATAAGACACTTGCAAGATCTTCCCTTCTTAGCCTTTTTCTCTGTATAGTGCCCTGGATTATTTCTTGGCATTTTAAATAATTATCCAGTTATCTGAGGAAATTGGGGAGAAAACCACCACCAACAACAAATTCTGTTCTTCCTCTAATTACCTATATTAAGAGCAAAGAGTTGCTGGGCTGCCTTTGTTTTCCTTGCTTTCTATTCAAGCTGGTTTCTCTGTAGTGACTAAAATATTTATACATTCTCCTCTGAAAATCTCAGCCGAATAGACTAAAGATCACAGTCCCTCGTGAATTTCAGTGGAACCTGGACACCTCTCTCAAATGCCTTGGAAAATCCTAGTCATTATTTCGTAGAGAAAATTAGTATTTCTGCTTCTTTATAATTTATTAGTATATCCGTTTCCTCATTAAACAGAGGTAATTTAAGTACCTCAGTTTCAAGGGGAAAAAAAAATAAGGAAGTTGCTGTAAGATTAACATTTGTCCATGTTCCTGTGAGTGCAGCTGCGATGCTTTTTATTTATAATAGTAGAAGAATGTAAGAAACCTTTATTTGCTGATACACCTGGAGTAGCAAAGACTGAAACAGCTGAGCCGTATTTCAGTAAAACACAAATGCTCTGAATTCAGTATTTGAATGCACAACCCTCAATTGTATACATGTGCCATTCTCTCTCCCAGAAAGAGGTTTCCATTCATTTACTCAGTTCCTGTGATACGTGAAGTTAGGTGTTCCCTAATTAACCAAATGAGAGTGGTTCAGGAATTATTTTTTTTCTGCTGCTAGTTATTCTCTTTTTTATATCTGCTTTCATGGTTGAAAGCCTGCTCAATCTGCAAATTATGCATTCTAGGTGATACTTCACGGCAGAAGCAGAGAAAATACGATCAATCCTCCCTGGCAAATGAAGAATGACTAGCACATTTGCAAGCGGCCACCTATCGTATACATATTCCTTGTTACTACTGCGTGAGCTCTTCGCTGATGTCACTGCCTCCCCCCCGCCAGGATCCCAGCCCGGAGTTCGCACGCCCAGAATGTGTCTGCACTCACCACGCACGAGATGCAGTGTTTGCCAGGGAGGATTTTTAACGTACATCTCTTTTTCCTCTTCCCTCTAGATGCTCCTGTTCCCTATATAGACGTTTTTCTTCCCCAGGCTTCATCTCAGTGCAAGAGCTGATGTGGTTACAGCCAGGGGGCCGGTGAGCACCTCCCCGACCTGCTCTGTGACTCAGCATCCCGCGGGCCTTCAGGATCTCAGAAACCAGCACTGCCTCTTCCCACCAGCTGAATATACTCCTTATCCTAGAGGCAGCCAGCTTCCCCCAGAGTGGGAAGGAAGGGTGATGAGAGGACGTACCCCTGGGCAAGAGCCGGCAGGGTGCAGCTTGCCAGGGCATTGGCTGACCTGTGGGGCTCTACAAAGCATGCATGCCCACACCAAACGACGGGCTCAAAAATGCCACTTCAGCTGAACCATTCCTTGACATGTTCTATAATCAAGCAATATTAACAATGCCTGATCTCTGCTACAGAGTTTTTCCAGCTAATTGTTAAGTAATTAACAGCCAAATACACACTGTTCACTGAAGCAGGAGTCCATATGTGTTTCTGTGCGATGTAGCATAAGGACTCGGGGGATCCAGAACTGGCCCATCAGGTGTTATTAGAAGTAAATTCAAAACAACTATGTAAACTCAAAATAAAAAGGCATTTACCCGTGGAATGGTAGCATACTGTTGTGACTGCCTGTGATGTTTACTGCCAACACCACGCTCCTTCAGATCACACAGCAAACAGCTTTCAGGCTTACTAAACTAGTTATTTCTCAATATTCTGAGATTAAGTCTCCGAAAGTATGGGTATACCTTCAAGTTCCTGAACTCAGAAACCAAAGCATTTGTATTGTGCTTTCCAAAATATGAAAATCTACAAATGCACAAAATACTAATGATCTAGAAATTTTTAAGCATTTCTTGTGGTAGATCATTTAACAGGCAAGAATAATGTAATTTAACTTATCTTCTCTTAAAAGGTGGTATCTTTACCATACATCTACATGGGCTAGACAATTTTCTAAGTTGGCAAATGAAAAGAATGCAAATGCTTTTTAAATATTTTTTTTTTATTTCTATCAAATCACATAATTAGAAATAGCTGTCTTTTGTACACAAAATCTCTGACAGCACATAGTTTTCTGAAGGACAATAAGGACAGGCTTGCCTATTCACTGAACCACAGTTCAGACTTTTATCCGAAACATAACAGTTTGATGATCTGAGTTATTTACAGGACAAGCAAGCAATAGATTCTGGGACTTGTATTCCTGACACACATTTTACTGTAGCTTTCATATTTTACAGAAAATGTACAGATAAGAGGAGAGAGGAAAAAAAAAAAGTCAATGAAATTTCATTGTCATTATTCAGTTAGGACCTCTAATGAAATAGATCATGTTATTCTATTGATCATCTCAGTGACTGTCCTGCCCCTCCCCACAATGCAGTCATCTACAGCAGATACAAAATTGATCAGAAATGCACATTCTTGAATAAAATGCAGGCTTCAAAAAGTAGAACACTATTTACTGTCAGCAATATTGAAAGAACCGTTTAAAAACAGACTAGCAGAATCCGTGCAGCCGTATCCACCCGAGAATCCTGACTCTGCATTCCGGCACAGATATCTGAGTCAATGTAACCACACTGCATCATCATAATCCTGCCTCAGCACATTCCCCCTTCTGCACTCAAACCCACTAATAAAAAATACCCCTTTTTTACCTCAGATGGTGAATTCCTGCTTGTCCTTCTGTTCATAATAACTATTCCAAGTTTGTATCTTTGAAAAACACGAGGATGGTTGCACCAATAAACTTCACAGATCCCCTCCTGCGGCAGAAAGCAAATTGAAAAA
>WEIS01007772.1:0-41639 GCA_013389965.1 Todus mexicanus | reverse complement strand
TCTTCACAAAAGAAACAAAAATGTATTTAGTCACCACAACGATATATCATTTCCATTACACAATCATGCCAAATATAAATTCAGTTTCAAGCTTAAATTCTAGTTTAACAGGAATTCAACACTAGGACTTTCTATTTAATAGAAACATTATACATAAAGCCCTTAATTCCTACAAATTTTTAAAAAAATCATAGATAATATATTTTCATGATACTTTCAGGTGCAAACCTTAAGGCAGGAGGAAATGCTACTAAAATTAATTTAAGTTTTTACATCCATCATTGTTGACTGGAGAACAGTCCATCCATAGGTAAAATAATAATGTAAAGTTCTTGAGTTAAAATTAAATTCAAGTGTAGAAAGCTATGGCAAATAAACATTCAACATACTCCTGAGTTTCTCTGACCTTTAACAGTAAAACAAAGAGAAGCTGCTCCAATCCATCCGTGGTTTCTTAGGAGTAATAGTTACGATTCTCACAGAGGAAACAGTATTTTATTTTAAATACTTCTGTGGTTTAATGTATGAAACAAAGAAAAAGGTACTTTTCAATTACAAACATCATTAAAATTTCTCTGGACAATGTCCATGATTTCTCTAAAAGCAGTTCTCTTAGCAACCAGTTTCACAGCGAATACATGTACGTGCAGACAAGTACCTGTTTTAAACTGAGAAGTGATGCTGCATCACTTTTATCACATTTCATAACAATGCTCAATACCTAATCATTTTAGTAAGCAGTGATCATACTCTTCTTTCACACACATATCAGTATCTTTTACTAAAGGTGCGTTCTTTCACACTTACTTCAGCCGCAAAATCGTTCAGTACATCCCAGTTGGACAAGTCAGCACTCTCCTGGTAAGGAAACAAATAAAACAAACAGTAAATCATGGCCATTTCAAAGATACATAAGTAAAAGCTAAATTACTCTGGAAACACCCTAAGCACATGAGCCAGAAAGGCTCACATTGTGAAACAGCACACCAGTTGGGAGAGAAAGACTGACTTTAATGCTAACTCAGCTGGTCACCTGAGGACAAATGAATGAATAAAAAAAAGTTGTTATGAACGTCCACTCAAAAATTTAGAGCCACTGAGATTTAATGTTTTACCTTCTGCTTTTGAGGCTTGCAAATAAAGAGTTGAGCATTCTTTAATCTAGTGCTATCGGTAAATTGAGAAGGGATTATTTAACAAATGTGCTAAAATCATTCAGACAACTGTGAAAGCAGTACTATTTTCTGACACACACACAATGTAGTTTGATATCCTGAAAGATATTTACCTTTCACTAAATTCACAACAAGATAAAGATGACAGTAGCACTATTTAGAAAAGGTAGCTCATAGCCCTCCCCTTTATTTTGAAGTAGTTTCCAAGGACTACTGTCTCCCTAGGAGGTGTCCTCTCCATGTAACCTAGAAAGCAATTCCATTTGCTTTACAAATCAGTGATTTTGACAAAAGCTGTTTAGAAACAATAAATTAAAAAAGAAAACAAAAATCACTTAAGTTCACAGGAGTGCAAGGACACTGCTGTTCAACTTTTGTCATTGAGTCACAAAAGCCATATGTTTTTTCCTTAGTGCAGACAGCTTGGCACGTAGCTTCACAAAAGCATTTGCAATGCCAGTGTTATGCTCAGGATATCCTGAAAGCACCAGGGATGACCTCACAACAAAAAGCAGGATAATAACATGTAAACATTATCCTTCATTATTGCAGGTTTGCAAATACACTAGTTTGATGCTACTGTTGCATGACATAAAAACACATCAACAGCTGGAGAGATGCTTTTTATACAGAAGGCATCACCTCCCCAAAACTCATGAATCTTTTAATAGACAACATGCTGAAATTACTTTTGAAACAAACTCCCAGACCAAGACAGGCACAGTTTGTTGTAGCCAGTTGCCTTGTAGCCTCTGAGGCTTGTGAAGTCATTAGCCAACCACTTCTGAAGCAAACTGGTTTCCAATTAAAAAAACAATTGTTCAAAACTATGTTTTGCTTCTTTTTATTACAAGACAGAGAGAGAAAGCATTTACATGACTGTGCAATCCGCAGCTGATATAGAAATTAAGATCCTGCTTGTGAGCTGAAGCAAAAGAGCAACTGCTTATTTCAAACAGATCAGTACATCTATTAGCAGATGTCTAGTAAACTCAAGCTATATCAGAAGGCATGTTGTCATGTTTATCGACATGACTACATTTAGAGGGTCACCAGTACAAACATACTGAGATACATCAGGTACAAGCAGAACCACATTTTAAACAAGTTTGTCAGAGAACCTAACACCTATGCTGGGCTTTACAATGGCTACTAAGAGCATGCTGGAATAAATAGTATTTTTTTCAAAAAACATTAAGCACATTTGAGACAGCAAAGTGATAAACCCAAACAATACTGGGCATTTTAAGGTTCTGACAGCTTTGCTCATCTGCTGTGTCTCCCAGTCTGGATTTGCCATTTGATGGAGTCACAGCCACATAATCAGAAGGCTGTCCAAACCAATGTTTATGGCAGTGAAAGGTCAAAGACTTCAATTTAGCAGGCAAACAGCAGACAGCTCCTTGACAGTAGCAGCTGTCCAGTTCAGTTCACAAAATGGAGAATTTTTTTTAAATTTTTTTTTCAGTTCTTTACATTACTTTGTAACAGATCAGGTAACTTACTTCTCCACAGCAGCTAGTTAACAGTCCCAAAGAGCTGATACCCAATTAAGTAAAACAATCACTTGGAATACATTACCTGTAGACAGAGGAAAGTGAAGCACAAGAAATACTAAGATTTACCTGTGTCTCTGTTGTTGTCTCTAGTAGGTCGGAGTCTTCCACCTTACTGTCTATACCCTTACCAACATCTTGGGCCGCTAGTGCGCACTCTTCCTTTGAAACGTCATGCGTGTGGACAGACGAGCCCTTCCTCTTCGTCGTCTTTTTCTGCGACTGCGTGATGTCGGTTTTTGTTTTTCGTTGTCTGAAGTAAGCAAACTGTGCAGAAAAGATTGGAAGAGGTAGAGGGAGAGGTAAGTGAGAAAAAGGTAGCAGGACCACAAGATGAGCACACTCATGGGTGATGAAGATCCTATCTTGAGAAAACATATACATCTGCAGAAAAACTGCTTTATCTTCCTAATTTCTACACATTCAGAAAATACTGGATTCTTGCAATTAAGCAAGAAATCTCACACTGGTACTAAAGACTCATTTCAATAAAAAAATCCAATTTTAGTCAGCGGAACTTTGTGTGTCAATGAAAATCCCGAATTACAGCAAGAGATTAGTAAAGGAACAAGTTGCTAATATACTAGGAAAAAATAATTGAGCAGTCTTTCTACAAGACCAGCAAAACCAATAACCCGCTACAGATGAATTTAAATAGATCTTTGCCAGCATAAGCTTTAAGATTAAAATTAACGGAAGTGAATCCTCATGTTCCTTCCCTGCCACCCTCTTCAGAAAATACAGCAAAACTTCCTAGCCAGAAAGCACCCCACAGTACATAAATAGAAAATCAATTAAGCCAGGTCATTTTAATTTCTTCTGTTGAAGAATCATATGCTCTACTTTATCAGACAATTACAGCTCTACAAAGCACCAGGGATTTGTAAAGAATGTCACTTGCAGAACTGATTACCAAACTTTCCTTAGTACCTTAAACAGCTTAAAAAGCATCATCGTATTTTCAACTGTAGTATTGTGTTTAGACAGCATTTCAAAGTAACATCGCCCTCACAGCATAAACCCAGACATCCTTCTCATACGTAAAAAGCCTTCTCCAAGGTTACAACCATAGGTTATCAAATGCACTGTTAATATCTCATTGTGATGACACACAATATAGTCAAATGATGACAGGATGTAAACATAGAGTGATCGAATAATAGAGTCTTTGAGGTTGGAAAAGACACTTGGGATCATCGAGTCCAACCATCAACCCTACTCTGCAAAGTTCACCCCTAAATCATATCCCCCAACACCACATCTAAATGCCCTTTAAACACGTCCAGGGATGGGGATTCAACCCCCTCCCTGGGCAGTCTATTCCAGGAGATGACTACTCTTGCTGTAAAAACTTTTTTGCTAATATCCAGTCTAAACGTCCCCTGTTGTAGTTTGGAACCATTCCCTCTTGTTCTATCGCTAGTCACCCGTGAGAAGAGACCAGCACCAACCTCTCTCCACTGTCCCTTCAGGGAGCTGGAGAGAGCGATGAGGTCTCCCCTCAGCCTCCTCTTCCTCAAACTAAACAGTCCCAGCTCCTTCAAGCTTTCCTCACAAGATTTATTCTCCAGGCCCTTCCCCAGCTCTGTTGCCTCCTCTGCACCCGCTCCAGCACCTCCAGATCTCTCTTGGATTGAGGTGCCCCAAACTGAACACAACACTCCAGGTGTGGCCTCCCCAGTGCTGAGCACAGGGGGATAATCCTCTCCCTACTCCTGCTGCTCACACCATTTCTAATGCAGGCCAGGATGCCCTTGGCCTTCTTGGCCACCTGGGCACAGCTGCCTCATATTCAGCCACTTGTCAATTAGATTCCCCCAGGTCCTTTTCTGCCACACAGCTCCAGCCACACCTTTAGCACTGCGTAGGGCTGTTGCGGCCCAAGTGCAGGATTTGGCACTTGGCCTTGTTGAAGTCCATATCATTAATATTGGCCCATCAATCCAGCATGCAATACGCATGAAAATCCAGTGCCTGACAGCTTGTTTTTCCTGTAAAACAGCAACCTTGCAAAAAAACCATGTCCATTTCTTTTCATTCAACTCGTGAAAAGGATTTGGTTCAGTCCATTCTCTTTACACCCAGGCCATTACAGCAACTTCTACCTGACAGCTTAGCTCCTCTACAGATACAGTTACACACCTCCTACACTGAGCAGCCTGGTTAAAAGGCATATTTGTAGAAGGTCATTGGTTTCTTACCAGCAGTTAATATGTTATATGAACAAATAGCCTATTTTAAAGTTAATCCTGTCGTTTCCATAGTTATTAATACTGAATGCAGATTAAACAAAGATTGCCAGGTGCTGTGTTGCCTTTCGTAATAAGGAAAAGACGAACAAATAAAGCTGTAGTTTGACACAAATACTGTTCACTGAAATCAGGCGTCAACCGTACCTCTTACTGAAAGTAGCATATGTCAAAAATAGCTATTGCGCTAATTAATCTGATAATATGGAAAAAAGGGACAGGAGAAAACCTGCAGGAAAATGGAGAGTAGAAAAAGATGCTGAAGCAGGAAAGAAGAGAAAAGAGAAATAAAATAAAAAATCAGAAAATATGAGAAAGGAAAGGCAGAGAGATCGGCCATCAAATAGAGCAGTTAACTATTTCATGAAGGGAGATTAAGTATTTGACATTAAAATACCAAAACTCACCATGACTGAACATCCAAATGAGTAACAATTTTTAAATGCACAGCTCAAAGAAAGCAGAACTTATTTTGTCCCGTTCATATGCATCAAACATACAAAATCATAATGTGTATCACGCAAAAATATCCAATCACACTGAAATTTTATGGAACTACTGGACTTGTTGGTCCATTAAGACGTCTGGAGTCGAACGCTCTCCAGATTTACAGAACCACCGGATTAGGAAATGCTCTATTTAGGACAATATCAGGTTTCCAAAGCCTTTAATCAGTTACATAAATGTAAGTATCTGATGACACTCTTACAACGAGACAGCGACCCAATGTGAAGTAGTGCATGTGAATATGAAGAAAGCATAGAACGCTGACTCTCCCCCATCCCCGGAAGATCCCATCACGCTCCTTTTGAAGGAGCTCACTCTCCATTTGCTTTCTAGCTGCACATGCAAAGGTAAAAACTTCATTTTTAGCCAAGATGTACCATGTCACAGAAAAAACACCAGTGTTGTCCACTACAGCATCCAAAGCAGCTCTCCATAACAGAAGAACACTTGGCCTTTCCCAATATACTGTAACTTCATATCACCAGGACCAGTCATATGAAACTGGAAACCCGAGGGACCTCTGAAATGGTACAGCCAGTGCCACATAACCATCCCAGAAATAGAATCATAGAATCATCAAGGTTGGAAAAGACCTCCAAGATCATCAAGTCCAACCTTCTACCCAACACTTCCATGCTCACTAAATCACGCTCTGAAGTGCCACATCTACTCGCTGTTTGAATCCCTCCAGGGGTGAGGACTCCACCACCTCCCTGCGCAGCCCCTTCCAATGTTTAACTCCTCTTTCACTAAAGACATTTTTCCTAATATTGAATCTGAATTTCCCCTGGCACAACTTGTGGCCATTTCCTCCTGTCCTGTCATTAGTTACGAGGGAGAAGAGGCAGGACCCACATCTCTACACCCTCCTTTCAGGGAGTTGTAGAGAGCAATAAGGTCGCCTCTCAGCCTCCTCTTCTCTAGACTGAACAAACCCAACTCCCTCAGCCTCTCCTCATCAGACATGTTCTCCAATCCCCTAACCAGTTTCGTTGCCCTTCTCTGTACCCTCTCCAGTACCTCAATGTCTTTCTTATACCGTGATGCCCCAAACTGGACACAGTATTCCAGGTGTACTCTTACCAGTGCTGAGTACAGGGGCGTGATCACCTCCCTACTCCTGCTGGCCACACTATTTCTGATCCAGGCCAGGACGCTGTTGGCCCTCCTGGTCACCTGGGCACAGTGTTGGCTCATGTTCAGCCGGCTGGCAACCAGCACCCTCAGGTCTCTTTCTGCCAGGGAGCTTTCCAGCCACTTGTCCCCAAGCCTGGAGGGCTGCTGAGGGTTGTGGTGACCAAAGTGCAGGACCCTGCACTTGGCCTTATTAAACTTCATCCGACTGACTTTAGTCCATTAGTCCAACCTATCCAGATCTCTCTGTAGAGCCTTTCTGCCCTCAAGCAGATCTACATGCCCACCTAATTTTGTGTCATCTACAAATTTACCGAGGGTGCACTTGATCCCCTCATCCAAATCATCAACAAAGATGTTAAACAGGACTCGCCCCAAAACTGATCCCTGGGGAACACCACTCGTGACCAGTCATCAACTGGATTGAAGTCCGTTTCCCACAACTCTGTGCTCGGCCAAGCCTTCCAGGTTTTGTATTGCACAGTCCCTGCATCATCCCTGTCACTGATTAGCTACTGTCCTAACATCCTTCCACAATATTAATTGAAAGCTGGCACCAGTGAGTGGCATGGATCAGTACACACATCATAGTTCAGCTCTGCCCAGTCTACCTCACACAGAATTTACACCTTGATTTACTGCTTTACACGCCTCAGAAATTAGTACCAAAGAATACCCATAGAAAATGGAACAGAGTGGAAAACTACATCGGCACCAAATAGAAACGGGTTGTTCAAATAAACTTCAGTCCATCTCTTAGATACAGTAAACATAAGCAATGAGTACTCTTAGACAAAACCCAGGACTGTTTTTTAGAGCTTCCTCAAACTGATGAAGCAGGAAAACATCCTTGAAAACATGCACTCCTTTTGGAGCTCCTACTGTGTAAAAAGCAGGAATGGCAAAAACTTCTCACACGTGAGGTGTGGCACATACAGCTCTGTAACTAGAGACACAGGAGACCAACATGCGTTCTAGCTAACGGGAGGTGGAAGAAAATAAGGAGAAAAAAGCAGCACTGACTCAATGATCTCAGAGGGCTTTTCCAGCCTCAGTAATTCTGTGATTCTGTAATTCTGTAATACTTGGGGTTTACTCAGTTTGTCAATTACTACCTTGGCTATCAGTATTGCATTTACTAAAAATGAAAATCTTAAGTACCCAATCAAGTCAATACTTAGTTGTCAAATCATGACAATTTCCAATTAAAGAAACAGTTGGAATTATTAATTTGCTGATAATTTAAATGCATTTAAATAATGGAAGTTTTATTCCATCATGGAAAAGAATCACAGAAACACAGAATATTGGGGATTGGAAGGGACCTCGAAAGATCATCTAATCCAATCCTCCCACCAGAGCAGGATCACCTAGACCAAGTCACACAGGAACTCATCCAGGTGGGTTTGAAATGTCTCCAGAGGAGACTCCACAACCCCCCTGGGCAGCCTGGGCCAGGCTCTGGCACCCTCCCTGGAAAGAAGTTCTTCCTAATATTCAAGTGGAACCTCTTGTGTTCCAGCTTATACCCATTGCCCCTTGTCCTATCATCGGGTGTCATAGAGAAGAGTCTGGCTCCATCCTCCCGACACTCGCCCTTTGTGTATTTATAAACATTGATGAGGTCCCCCCTCAGTCTCCTTTTCTCCAAGAATAATGCAAGCACTAATTTAAAGAGGAAACATTCACATTATAGGACTTTCAGAAGTCATTACTTAGCGGACAAAAATCAAAGGATGTCAAAGACAAAAATATATTATTATCTTTTTCTTGGGAGGAGGGGACACACACAACACGGGTGAGATGATGACAACACAGGGAGGGCAAAATACCCTACAGCAGTTCACAACTCCAGATACAAGCAGTGTCAGACTGCAATTAGCATGACTGCACAGGCTGCTACAGCAGAGCCCTGCAACAAAAGACTAGCCTCGCTCTCCTGTCATCCTGAGCACCTCGCAGTGGTGTGGTGAGATGATTCGGAAAGCTGATCTGGATAAACACTGACCTCTTCTGTATGAATCTGGAGATGGAATCACCTTAAGCTGCTGCAGGCCTGCACCATAGCGAAGAAATACTGTACATGCTCAGTCATTTGCATTAATGAGAGTAGAATAAAGAAAACAAGAAAAAAGAAAAGGAAATTAACAACAATCTCGATAAGGACACAGAATGTATCATCAGTAAGTCCGCAGATGATACCAAGTTTGACAGGAGTGTTAATCTGCATGAGGAAAGGGAGGCTCTGCAGAGAGATTTGGATAGGTTGGATCGATGGGCCAATGTTGATGGTACGGGATTCAACAAGACCAAGTGCCAGGTCCTGCACTTGGGCCACAACAACCCCACACAGCACTACAGGCTGGGGGAAATGTGGCTAGAAAGCTGCCTGGCAGAAAAGGACCTGGGGGTTCAAATTGACAAGGGCTGAACATGAGGCAGCTGTGCCCAGGTGGCCAAGAAGGCCAAGGGCATCCTGGCCTGGATTAGAAATGGTGTGAGGAGCAGGAGCAGGGAGGGGATTATCCCCCTGTGCTCAGCACTGGGGAGGCCACACCTGGAGTGTTGCGTTCAGTTTGGGGCACCTCAATCCAAGAGAGATCTGGAGGTGCTGGAGCGGGTGCAGAGGAGGCAACAGAGCTGGGGAAGGGCCTGGAGAATAAATCTTGTGAGGAAAGCTTGAAGGAGCTGGGACTGTTTAGTTTGAGGAAGAGGAGGCTGAGGGGAGACCTCATCGCTCTCTCCAGCTCCCTGAAGGGACAGTGGAGAGAGGTTGGTGCTGGTCTCTTCTCAGAGGTGACTAGCGATAGAACAAGAGGGAATGGTTCCAAACTACAACAGGGGACGTTTAGACTGGGTATCATGAAGAAAAATATTTACAGCAAGAGTAGTCATCTCCTGGAATAGACTGCCCAGGGAGGGGGTTGAATCCCCATCCCTGGTTGTGTTTAAAGGGCGTTTAGATGTGGTGCTGGGGTATATGATTTAGGGGTGAACTTTGCAGAGTAGGGTTGATGGTTGGACTCGATGATCCCAAGGGTCTTTTCCAACCTCAAAGACTCTATGATTCTATGATCTATCTCTGCCTTTCTAAATCCTTTCCTCTCCTTGCAGTGTAACAGGTATGTGATACCATGCAATAGCAACATTGATGGAGCTGCTACCAATTTCTTTTTAAATGGTAAGATGATAACCACTTAGCACATAGTTTAAAAAAATCCTAACAATAAATACAACATTAGCTCTGCTCACATAACTTGAGATGTAATGCAAGACCCTTTTGGGTTTTTTTTAACGGCAAACAACAGCTGTATAACAGGTGGGAACTAACAGCTTATTCAAGGCAAATCTATCGTATTTTTCTAACTATAAACACACACTGCACTAAGAGAAGGGTTACAAAAGAAATGCTAACATCAGTCTTGCCACGCTAATGTAACTTTTCAACAGGAAAAACTCCTGCTCTCAAAGCCTCTCTCAATATAAATCCAACACCTAATCATGCAATCGTTCTCCAACCGAGGGTTCTATCTGCACAGCCCATAAGAAGGTTGCAAGGAAGTGGATGAGGAACAGCTGAGCGCAAGCAGTAAGTGCGCGGCAAGCATGACAGCGTATGGGTGAGACACACCAGGGATGGGAGGACTTGTCCTGTCCACCGTCAAGCTGTTTCCAGGCAGCTCCGGCTACAATCCCACTTCCCTCCCAGTAAAGCTCTGAGGCAGACAGCACAGCTCCAAGTCCCCACTGACCCCACTAGCCAGATTTCCAAAACGGTTCCCCGCAGAAAGGGTCAAGCCCCTACCCGTGTGGGACAAACACTACAAGTGATATCAGGGGTGAAAGAGCACATCCAAACCTTCCGACTCCCTGTTCAGCTTCAGCTATGCCCTTCTAGCTACAGTCCCCGTTACAGTCCAACTGTGACTGGCAAGCCTTATTTATTCAGCAACAGATTCCCAGGAGCGAGATATGACCATAACAGATCAAAAACCAGCAGAAGTGTTGAATTAAAAGAAAAGTAATCAAGCATTTCTAGCCAGTTCCTTGAAGATTACCAAACAACGCAGGTTTTTTTTATCTAAGAGAATTAATACATATCAAGGATTCATCACATAGCTGCAGACAATAATTGCTAAGAGAGTATTACCTCTAGACATTACTCGCATCATATGAGCTCTCTACACAGTCCCATCAAATTACATCTAGCAATGCACTTTGAGTAGTTTTATGTCTTATAAGTGTTCACTAACAGCGTGGCTGGAAAGACACCAACCCAACCCAGTTTTCCAAGGACTCCCCTGCAGATGCAAGGCAAGCAGACCAGTCATTGAAGTAACAAAACATGCAACACCTATTCCTGGGGGTTTGCGCTTGGGAATGTAGTATTTCCACAAGTAACTGAGTGGAATCTTGGGTAAAAAAAAAAGTAAGAATTGGAGAAAACAAAACAAAAGAGTAATCAAAACCAGAACCTGGGGGGAAATACAGTCGATACTTTAAGTTGCTCCTTGTTCACGGCAAATAATGCTTATACATTAAATGCTTTAATTCAGGAAATTTCACAGTCACCCTGTGCTCATGAAGCACCACTACAGAGTCACAGAGCCGGAATCACAGAATCAGAATCACAGAGTATCAGAGTCAGCCACAGAATCAGTCACAGAGTCACAGAACTACCGAGTCGCCCGGCCAGGGACATTGTGGGCCCCCTCCAAGCCGGGCCCCCCTCCCCTCACCTTGGCCCTGCCGGCCTGCAGTCGCTGGCTCCGCGCCGCCTCCTCGGGCTCCATGGCGGGGCCAGGAAGGGCAGCCAGGCCAAGCCAGGCCAGGCCAGGCCGCTCCAACTGTCACCCCAGAGCGGGCACACAACTTTCGGTCATGGCCGCCCCGGCACCTTCTCCACGCCCGCTCCGACTCCCCCACCAATCGCGAGGCTGCGGCGGCGGCTCTGGCCAATAAGGAAGCGAAGGCTGGCCCGCCCCCCTGGGAAAGGGAGGAAGCTCTGCGGCGATTGGCGAAGATTGCAGGACGCGGGGGGCTTGACAGCCAATGGCGAGAGCAACCGTTAGCCTGCCCCCGCCCCCTCTCCCTCACTGACTCTTGGGAGGGGCAGCGCTCGCGGGATAGCGTTCCCTGCCCCCGCCCTTCCAGAGTCGCCCCGCGGGTGCCGCCGGGCTGAGGAGGCGTGGCTCTCATTGCCCCCCTGGATCCCCGGTGGCTCCCCAGTGGATCCTTGGCTCCCAGTGCCCTTTCTGTCTTTGGACCTTTTGGTCCTTAAGTTGAGCACTTCTCTGTATGGGCTTTGCCCCCAGATTGGGACGTTACGTGGTCCGGGTCATGAACTGGAGCTGGGTGCCCCCCTGGGCTATAGAATCATAGAATCACAGAATCTATGAGGTTGGAAAAGACCCTTGGGATCATCGAGTCCAACCATCAACCCTACTCTGCAAAGGTCACCCCTAAACGATATCGCCCAACACCACATCTAAATGCCCTTTAAACATGTTTAGGGATGGGGATTCAACCCCCTCCCTGGGCAATCCATTCCAAGAGCTGACTACACTTGCTGTAAAAAACTTTCCTAATACCCAGTCTAACCCTCCCCTGTTGTAGTTTGGAACCATTCCCTCTTGTTCTGTTCCTAGTCACCCATGAGAAGAGACCAGCACCAACCTCTCTCCACTGTTCCCTTCAGTGAGCTGGAGAGAGCGATGAGGTCTCCCCTCAGACTCCTCTTCCTCCAACTAAACAGTCCCAGCTCCTTCAATCTTTCCTCATCAGATTTATTCTCCAGGCCCTTTCCCAGCTTTGTTGCCTCCTCTGCAGCCGCTCCAGCACCTCGAGATCTCGCTTAGATTGAGGTGCCTCAAACTGAACACAATACTCAAGGTTGTATCTATGATGTCTGGCTTTTCCATGCCTATGTCAACCACCATCTGTGTTTGCATTCTTGGAATAAACCATTTTGTACCAATCTCCAAGTTTCCCACATTATCTCTATGTAAATATTTCAGCATAGGCAATAAAAGGGCAAGCAATGCACGCTCAGTGCTCCAAAGAGAACGCTGAGGATGCTAGGAGCAAGGGCAGGGCTGGCATCAGAACGCCTGTCTGTGTCCAGAGCCAAGGTAGATGTTAAGGTCTAAACCCCTGCAGACGTTGCCAAAGGACAACCACTTCACAGAATCAAAGAATTATTAAGGCTGGAAAAAACCTCTGAGATCATCGAGTCCAGCCTATGACCTAACACCACCACATCTGCTAAACCATGCCACTAAGTGCAGCATCCAATCTTTCCTTAAACACCTTCAGGGATGGTGACTCCACCACCTCCCTGGCCAGTCCATTCCAGTGTTTTATCCCCCTTGCTGTGAGGAAGTGCTTCCCAACATCCAACCTAACCCTCCCCTGGTGCAGCTTCAGGCTGTGTCCTCTTGTCCTGTCACCAGTTGCCTGGGAGAAGAGCCCGGCCCCCCCCTGCCTACAACTTCCCTTCAGGCAGTTGTAGAGAGTGAGAAGGTTCCCCCTGAGTCTTCTCCAGGCTGAACAACCCCAGCTCCTTCAGCCTGTCCTCTTATGTTGGCTTTCCTTTTTTTCACAACCAATCTTACTCTTTTAAGGCAGAATGAAAGTTTCAGTGAACAAACCAGGCAGGAACATTAGATCTGACAATGAGGGCAGATTCCTGAGGCCAATTCTGGTCACCTCCTGCAAATATCATATTTGTTTGAGTATAATGTATTTTGGTTTGGTTTATTGGTAAATTTTATTATTATTTTTTTTAATAACCAGTTCATGTATTATATTTTCTTACATCCCTGTCTGTTAAAATGTCAGGATTTCTAGTACTAATCTAATTAAATTGGCTTAAGTGGAAATACTTAAGAAGTGACCCATCTCCAATCAGCCAGCATGAGCAACACCATTCGGGTACTACTCAAAGTGTCCTGCTAGCAGCTGGGTTCGGGTTCTGCAGTGTTACTGCAGTTTTACAGTGGGGGAGCTGAAGCCAACCAGACAGGGTGGCAGAGCCACCACCTCTGTTTCTGCTGGGGCCAATCCTACTTGGCATAACAGTAAATGCAGCAAAGGTCCTTTATGCCTCAACTAAAGTAGCAGTAGCACAGATAATGCCGCATTAAGACCAGGCTGGTAATAAAATCTTCCTGAGAACTCTGGGTGCTGCTGCAACATATCTGCAAATAAATGAGCAGCATTTGCAGACTAGTGGTTTACCGTTGCTGTATAAAAAGGTAATAATAAGTACAGTATAAGATCAGTAGAGTGTACTTAATCATAAGAAGACTTAATATTAAGTATAGTTTGGTTCAAACTAGGATAACTTTTAAGAAATAGCAATAAAAAACATCATTGTACATTGTTACATGACAGCAGCATGAAATAACTCTGATTGTAAAATATGGTTTATTCATATGTTTAGCTTCACATACAGATAGGACATTTTTACAATACTTGTAAGCACCAAGCAGCCTAACAAGAGCTCTCGAGTGTTAATTTGCAACGTTATAATTGGCAGAAGCAAGCAGACCATTGGAAGGAAATTAGGAAATTATATATACTTTTCCGTTAGTGTGTATGCATGTTTCTTTTTTTATCCTTTTAACTCGCTTAATAAATTAAAATAGTCTTTTAAGACTGAAATGGTAAAAACTTCTCCCTTTGGAACTAGAACATGAAAGTTTACCATCTCTGGATATTTGCAGGTGAGTGAGTTTGTTTCTTTTTATATTATGTTTTAGAAATTGTAGTAATGAAAGTTAAGGGTATAAAGTATCAAAATCAATAAAAGACATTGTAGAAGTGTAGAACTTGTATGGACCTCACCAGATTATCTTATCCATTCCAGGTTCTGAGGAGAGGTCCAACAGTCCTACAAAGTTCATTATAACTCTTTTTCTGTACTGTTTTTAAACAATAGATGGGTGCGCCATCATCTATCTTACTGTGTAATTAAGATTTTTTGCAGGTTTTTATCAGGTTTTCCTCTCCCTCGCTAAGTCTTTTCAGACAGAAAAATCCTACTCTGTTCTTGAATGTATCCTTTAATTTATTTAAAGATTGCTGGCCTGTCCTCTCTTCATAATCTGCTGACTAAAGAAAGCCAGTTCTTTCAAGTATTCTTCAGAAATTAGATTTTGTAAATGTACTGGGGTTTTTGGTTGGGTTTTCTTCTGGACTTTCTTTACCTCTTAAAGTACCATATCTAAAATTAGGCACAGTACTCAAATTCTGACTTCAGCACTGCTAAGTAGAGCAGAATAATTATCTCCTGTGAGGTGCAAGTTCCACTCTTGTTAATCGTTTGCACAATTAAATTTGTCTAGTTTTGTAATTCAGTGTAACTGTGGATGCCTTTTGGCAAGATCCTCTTGTGTCCAGCTGGCACATTTCTGGCAAGTCATTAATGAGCAGGTTGTAACATGTCCCTAGAGTAGGGATCCCACTGTGACCAGAGCATCTGCAAGTGGGGGAAAAAAAAGACCTCTTATGAGATTTGCTGAAAAACTTTCTTTTTTTTACCTAGTATTGGATTTTTTTCTGGGATACCTGTCACCTTAAGCAGAAGATTCTCTCTTCCTTTCCTCTATAGTCAATTCAGTTGCCTAACACTAGTGCTGTGTTTTTAACAAAATACTTATACCTGGTTATTTTTGTCAGCCTTTCTTGTAACTCCCTGTTCACATTGCAATGAGGGCTCTAGAAATTTAACCTCTGGGGGTACTTTAATAAACAAGTTTATGGTAAACCATCACCTCAATATTCACCAGCAGTCAAAAAGTCTACTACAGCACTAGCAATGACTAATAGCCAGCATGTCGCTGTTGTGCTTGTCTGGAGACACCAACACAGCTTGTCTTGCTACATCACTGCCCAAATGCTGCCCACACACCTGGTCACCCCATCACAAAAGGATTTATGAACTAGAAAGGTCCAGAGAGAAAACAACTGGGATAAACATGAGAGCCAAACAGACATACAGCCATGATGTGATCAAAGGTGCAGCTAATGGAGCAGTTACTGAGACTACCTGATAGCAGAGCTCGACAGGTGTGTGTGAGGAGCAGCCCATGTGGGCTCTTGCATTATATGTTCCCAGCCAAGTTATGAGATCAATGAGTAAGGAAGATCTGCTATTTTAGGACAAGTTATATTCTCTTGCTTTAAAAAAACCCCAATACCTGAATGGGAATATATAACTAAATGATTCTATGTTTCTATGATTCTAAGTCACAAAGGATATGGAGAATGGCCATATAAGTTTGACATAATAAATGAGAAAATTTCCAATAAACTTTTCAGAAATCTAGATTTAAAACAGTCTAAATGGAATCCTATTTTGCCAAACAGTTAAGTAAATTATACTTATGCAGTTTACTTACATAACCAGGCTTATGCTTAAGTTTAAGACAACTAGAAAAATCCTTGTCAAAGGGTGTTTGCAGCTGCCCAAAATATGGAAGGAATCAAAGATGTTAGAGATAGAAAGAGAAAAAAACTATTGTGGTTTTAAAGTATAAAAATGTACACAGAGCTGTTTCTCGAGAAAACTGCAGGCAGGTGAGAGGTTTTTCTGTTCTACCAAGTCAGTCATAGCATTCACAACTGAGTGCTGCCAAAGAAAGCTCAGCCTAGCTATGACACAGCACAGCTATTTTTGGGATCCCCACATCTCAGCTTCTATAACCTTCTCAGTGACTACCAGCCTGTGTATTTTCAAGGACAGATTGCACACACATGCTGTGTGGATCACAGCTGGAGGAGGTAATCTGTGCTGCTCCTACACAGCTCCCTACAAGCACCTGTCAGCTGCTCTAGCTGCCATCAGTGGCTCAGGTGCAGTTTTGTTACGGCCTTCAAGTAAGGAAGAGGTGGTAACTTTGTTTTCTGAGGAGCACAACCAGGCTTAAAATATCTGAGAATATCTGTCTGTTACTTGGCTTCTTTCTTGTACCTTGGTGTTCATTTTATAGATGTCACTGATAAATCTTGCCCTGTTTTTCACTCTGGTACGGCTTTGCTGGGAGAGGGAGACACCGTATAGGTTGCTTGGGAAATGGTAAGCAAAAGGGTGTTTTACCACAGACTTTTGAGGCTTTTACTGATCTGGGGATGAGTTCTAGCTATGCTCCTTATTCTTTTTAGTTTTCAGCTACTGTCTTGTGATGAAAATTTTTGTAAAGGGCTTTGTCCAAAGTGTATGGCTCTCTTACAGTGGGATAAACATTGCTATCAGGTATCAATCAGCAAAATCATAATCTGACCCTAGCATTGTGCTTGTATTAAAGAATCTTTTTTTTTTTTCTCTTGTGTACTAATGTGCTGGGCATTTGCTTTACAAAAGGTACAGAAGCTTCCACACCTAGAGATTAAATTGTTTATACTGTGGAATGACACTACAAACTTAGCAACCAGGTTACAGGCACAAAACTCTGAGCTCCTCAGAAGACACGAACAACCCAGAGAGCCAGGCTGAATGACACTGCTGGGGAAAGGCTAGCAACCATTAAGAACAGACAAGTAATTCATCCTGAGTTACCCTTCTGTGATCATCACAAACTGCAGCACAAAAGAGCATAAGAGGAATGGCAATAAAAGCTATGTCTCTGACACTGTGGTGAGTATCTGTACTCATTTTTATTTGGGAGTCAATCTGAATCTTTTTTCTTCTTCCCTCAATTGCTCATGATCTTGGTGTTTGTTTTGGGGGGTTTTTTTGTTTTTTTCCTAATGGAATTATTCTTCTATGAAGATCATGGAGTGGAAAAAATGACCACTGAAAACCTATCTGCCTTTGTTTAGCTTTATGTCCTGTTTTTGCCTGCCTACTTACAGGAGACTCCTACAATGACAGATCCTTCAGTGGTGGATCACCTGACACGACTGAAACTCAACCTTCTAGAAAAGGTAAGGGAATAACTCTGCAGTGTTTGCTCCACTTTTTGTTCTTGCATGTTTAAGCATTAGCACATTTTCAATAATTATCTTTCTACTGAGATACAAAGATGATCTTCAGCCCAACTGAGAACCTCTTTCATCATGCAGACAGAGGGAGACCAATGTGCAGTGGTGCTACAGTCACTGTCACTTTCTTAAATAACATTGTACAGCTTTACATGGACCTACGGTAAATTAAGAATAGTGCTAAAGTGACTTTGATCTTATAGGAGATGTCACCAGTTAGCTCAAAACCAGTTTGAGTTGTGACAGGCAAAGTTTAGGAGCAAATTTTGGACTAAGAGGATCTTGGATTGTTTTAAGACATTTTCATGTCTTCTTTTTTTGTCTACTTTCACATAAGATATGTTGCCTGGTGAAACACGTGCAGACCTTCACTGGAACCACGTAAAGTGCCACGCAGAACCCCAGTAGCTATTTGCTGTGATTCTGAACACTAATGTACCCAGCGTTCACTTAGCCCTGTTCCTCCACCCTCAGCACATCTGACATTGACTAGTGTGGATCTTCTGTTTCAGTGTCCTCCAGAAGCCACTTTAAGAGTTATCTGGAAGGAGAAACAGCTTGCCTGGAGACATGGATGCTGAAAGTCACATCTATCCTGTCTGCACAGTGGAATCTTTTGTCTTAGATGCAGCAGCTATTTGAGGGCAAAGGTTTCACCAGTGTGCAGTCATGGAGAACCAAGAAAAGAGCCTGTGCATGAGGGAAAGGTCTAATTTGTGAGCATCAGAGAGCAGCAAGGGCCAGCTGACCCCTTAGGAGCAAGCAGCTGAGCCCAATATTGCAGCCAGCAGGGGAAGATTCTGGCTGGCCAGTCTCCAGGCAAGGCAAGCAGGGCAGAGCCAGAGATGGTGGCCAGGTTCAATCGAAAGTCTTTATCAGGAAACTTCACAGTGATGAGGCAGGTCCAAGGACAGCCTGGGAAGTGTCTACAAGTTGGGATTAGGGTTAATAGGATCCATGGCTAATCACAGACATGGCTGTGGTTGAACTACAGACCAGTTATCCAACTGAGCACAGATAAGAGCTGAGGAGCTAGCGCTGAGATTAAAGGGGTTCCTGGGCACGTGAGTGGGAGGTGCGGATGGAAGCCCCAAAGCCATTTAGGCCTATTAGTGCACCAAATACCCCAAACTGTCTGGCATTAAATTCTTCATATGATCCAGCTCTCTGTCCTACAAAACAAATTATGTGTAAGTGTCCTGGTTCATCATGCTATCAATTTCCAGGTCTGGGATAGCCTGGCCAGTTGGAAGCATGACTGTTCTTTTACCATGACTAGATTTGTACTGAAATGTTTCATACTTCTATGGATACTTCACTAGCTGTGATTTAGCTATTAAGAAGCACTGCTTGTCTCCACTTCTGCTTTGTTTCCTCCATTCCAAACCTATGCCTGTAAGGTAGGTTTGAAATCGTTGTGAGCTTTGCTTCCTGACTTATAACCAGTTCTTGGTGTGGTTCTACCAACAGAGACTAGAAAACGAACAGGAGAACCTAGAGAAGATGGAATCACCTCTCCTAGCTGCAAGTAAAAGAGAAGCATTTGTTCTAATTATGGACATAATACAGAAGGGGTTTAGTGATGTTCTCAGGCATAAGTTCTTTAGTAGGTCATATCATATCTCCTTCCTAAAAGATGCATGCTCAGTGGTTGGGTATTTAGGTAGTTAGAATTTGCTCTGTCTTGATTTATGTGGCAAGGACACTGTGTGGAGGACAGGAGAGAGACTCTGAACTTGAGTCAGTGCTGCATCAGCTCAGCCTGGGTATCTAAATCTGTATACAGCCTTGGGGACTGGAAGCAGCAAAAATGCAAGTTCAAGTGAAGCTTGTGCAGTAATATCGGTCTGTATACTAGTCTCAGTTCCTACCAAGCCAGAGAATCTTAGCAGCCTTGATGCAAAGAGAACAGGCTTGGTATACTGTGCAGCTACCTACACTTTGCCTTTTCAATTTCTTCAACTGTGGTGGGTTTTTTTTAACAAAGGGAAGTGATCAACCAGCCAAGCAATGACGTAAGAACGATGTTCTGTCCAGGTGTTCTCTGCAGCCTCTCAGCTGCAGATGCTGATTCAGCTGGTGATCTTATTTTTCCTAGCTCCTGTACTTGGGAGTGAGCCTCCGTTGCAGTTCAGCTGTATGCTTGGCTTTGGTGATCCTGAAAAGGAGTTGTTAGGACAGTTGTGCGTCTCTGAGGGGTCCAGGCAGGAGGAACATTCCACTACTAATGCTGCTTTGCACCTTCAAAGCTGACCAACACTACCTTGCATAGACCAGAAAATGGTTTCCAGTGTAAAAAAATGTGACTCAGCTTAGGAAATAAATTGTTATACTGAAAGATTTGTCTTGAGAACTATATTAATAAGAGCTGGAAAACCATTTTGCTAGGAAACCATGTATGTGCAATTACATCCTGACTTTGGTTTGGGCAGAGAGGTCAGGAATCCTAGCACGCTTATGAAACTTTCCGAGTTTAGACAATTCTCTGTAGAAGCTAATGAACCAGCTGAAAGTTGATAAATAATGGAGTTTAATTATAACTTCTGTCTTTCAAAGACCACTATTACATTTCATGTACAAACATGTGATCCCTTCAAATAGTGCTCCTATGGAAACTATGCATGCTATGTGCAGTGCATCCATTTCTTTGCATGACACAGAGTGTTTACATTACCTATGGATTGAAGGCTATCAGTAGAAGATCAGTAATATTTCTAGATTGTTCTCTGGGCTCATATTCATTGAACTGATGCATAAATAGTTGGAAACTTTCAGTGCTATGGCCAAAACTTTAAAATGTCTTTCACAGAATCAGAGTTTCCTAGATTGGAGAAGACCTTTAAGATCATCTAGTCCAATCATTAACCTAACACTGAGAAGACATCAACTAAACCATATCCTTCAGCACTACGCCTACACGACTCTTAAACACCTCCAGGGATGGGGACTCAACCACCTCCCTGGGCAAGCTGTAACTTTAAAAACTCACAGTTGCAAAATATAAAATGATGTTTTTCAGAGCAGATTCCAGGCATGCCTCCAATTTATATGAAAACATTCTTTCTTATTTTCATTTCAACTGAGTTCAAAATCAGCTGTATGTGGGCAAGGAAGGTGAGGTGATAGAGTGGCCCTCCTTGTTGGGGAGGGATATGAATGCCTAAAACTTAGTGATGGAGATGTCAGTGTTGAGTGTTTCTGGGTAAGAATCAAGGGGAAGGCCAACAAGTCAGATACTGTGGTAGGATTTTGTTACAGACCACCCAATCAGGATGCTAAGACTGATGAAATACTCTGAGAGTGGTTGCGGGGGGGGTGTGTGTGTTTACGATCGCTACCTCTTGTTCTCGTGGGGGACTTCAAATTCCCAGATGTGTGCTGGGAATATAGTACAGCAGAGAGGGAGCAGTCCTGGAGGTTCTTGGGGTGTGTAGAAGATAATTTCCTGACTCAGCTGGTGAAGGAGCCAACTAGAGAAGTTGACCTCCTGGACATCCTGCTTGTTAGCAGAGAAGGACTTGTAGGAAATGTAACAGTTGGAGGCCATCTTGGCTTAGTGACCATGAAATAATAAGAGAGGGAAGTTAGCAGAACTGCCACCTTGGACTTCCTTAGGGCAGACTTTGGCCTGTTCAGGAGCCTGATTGTCAATGTCCCTTTGAAGGCTGTCCTGAAGAACAAAGGAGTGCAGGAAAGATGGGCACTTTTCAAGAAGGAAATCTCAAAAGCACAGGAACAGGCCATTCCCATGTCCCAAAAGATGGGCCAGCAGGGAAGAAGACCGGTCAGGCTGACCGGAGAGCTTCGGTTAGAACTCAGGAACAGAAGGAGAGTTTGTGGCCTTTGGAAAAGGTGGTGGGCCATTCAGAAGGACTACAAAGATGCAGTGAAGATGTGCAGGGAGAAAAATAGAAGGGCCAAAGCCCAACTAGAACTCAATCTAGCTATACCCATATAAGACAATAAAAAATGCTACTATAATTACATTAACAACAAAAGGAGGACCACAGAGAATATTCATCCTTTATTGGATGCATGGAGAAACACAGTGACTAGGGATGAGGAAAATGCTGAGGTACTTAATTCCTTCTTTGTCTCAGTCTTTCATAGCAGGACTACTTTTTTGCTGGGTAGCCAGCCCCTCAAGCTGGAAGACAGGGATGGGGAACAGAAGGAGGCCTCTGTCATCGAAGGGGAAATGGTTAGTAACCTGCTGGACCACCTAGACATATACAAGTCTATGGGGCCAGACAGGTTACACTCAAGAGTGCTGAAGGAACTGGTGGATGTGCTTACCAAGCCACTCCTCATGATTTACCAGATGTCCTGGCTGACTGCAGAGGTCTTGATGGACTGGAGANATAATAAGAGAGGGAAGTTAGCAGAACTGCCACCTTGGACTTCCTTAGGGCAGACTTTGGCCTGTTCAGGAGCCTGATTGTCAATGTCCCTTTGAAGGCTGTCCTGAAGAACAAAGGAGTGCAGGAAAGATGGGCACTTTTCAAGAAGGAAATCTCAAAAGCACAGGAACAGGCCATTCCCATGTCCCAAGTCTGACCTTGGTGCAAGGGAAGGTCATGGAACAAATCAACTTGAGTGCCATAATGCACCATTTACAGGACAAACAGATTATCAAGCCAAATCACCATGCGTTCATGAGGGTCAGGTCCTGCTAACAAACATAATCTGCTTCCATGACAACGTGACCCACTTAGGGGATGAAGAAAAGGCTGTGGACGTTGTTTGCCTGGACTTCAGCAAAACCTTTGATACTGTTCCCCACTGCATCTTCGTGAAAAAAAAATAGGCTGCCCTAGGCCTGGACCGATGTACACTCTGCTGGACCAANCAACTAGAACTCAATCTAGCTATACCCATATAAGACAATAAAAAATGCTACTATAATTACATTAACAACAAAAGGAGGACCACAGAGAATATTCATCCTTTATTGGATGCATGGAGAAACACAGTGACTAGGGATGAGGAAAATGCTGAGGTACTTAATTCCTTCTTTGTCTCAGTCTTTCATAGCAGGACTACTTTTTTGCTGGGTAGCCAGCCCCTCAAGCTGGAAGACAGGGATGGGGAACAGAAGGAGGCCTCTGTCATCGAAGGGGAAATGGTTAGTAACCTGCTGGACCACCTAGACATATACAAGTCTATGGGGCCAGACAGGTTACACTCAAGAGTGCTGAAGGAACTGGTGGATGTGCTTACCAAGCCACTCCTCATGATTTACCAGATGTCCTGGCTGACTGCAGAGGTCTTGATGGACTGGAGATTAGCGAATGTGACACCCATCTACAAGAAGGGCTGGAAGAAGGATCCAGGGAACTACAGACCTGTCAGTCTGACCTTGGTGCAAGGGAAGGTCATGGAACAAATCAACTTGAGTGCCATAATGCACCATTTACAGGACAAACAGATTATCAAGCCAAATCACCATGCGTTCATGAGGGTCAGGTCCTGCTAACAAACATAATCTGCTTCCATGACAACGTGACCCACTTAGGGGATGAAGAAAAGGCTGTGGACGTTGTTTGCCTGGACTTCAGCAAAACCTTTGATACTGTTCCCCACTGCATCTTCGTGAAAAAAAAATAGGCTGCCCTAGGCCTGGACCGATGTACACTCTGCTGGACCAAACATTGGCTGGATGGCCAGGCCCAGAGAATGGTAGTGAATGGAATTAAATCAAATTGGCAGTCAGTCACAAGCCATATTCTCCAGAACTCAGTGCTGAGGCCACTCCTGTTTAATATCTTTATCAATGATCTTGATAAAGAGATTGAGAGCACCCTCAGTAAGCTTGTGGTTGACACCAAGTTGGTTGGGAGTGTTAATCTGCTTGAGGGTAGGAAGGCTCTTCAGAGGGACCTTGACAGGCCGGATTGATGGGCTGAGACCAATCATATGGTCTTCAACAGGGCCATGTGCCGAGTCCTGCACTTGGGGCTGTAAAAACCCCATGCAATGCTACTGAGGTTGGGAGGAGTGGTTGGAGAGCTGATCAGCAGAAGGGGACCTCGGGGTCTTGATCAACAGCTGTCTGAACATGAACCAGCAGCGTGCCCAGGTGGCCAAGAAGGCTAACAGCAACCTGGCCTGCATCAGGAATAGCATGACGAGCAGGAATAGAGAAGTGATTTTCCCGCTGTACTTGACACTGGTGAGGCTGCACCTCGAGTACTGTGTTGAGTTTTGGGTGCCACAGTGTAAGAAAGACACTGAGGCGCTGGAGTGGGTCCAGAGAAGGGCAATGAAGCTGGTGAAAGGTCCTGGGTATGTCTTAGGAGGAGCAGCTGAGGAAGCTGGGGTTGTTTAGTATGAAGAAGAGGAGTCTGAGGGGAGACCTTGCTCTCTACAACTCCCTGAAAGGAGGTTGTATTGAGGTGGCTGTTGGTCTCTTCTCACAAGTCACAACTGATAGGACAAGAGGAGATGGCATCAAGTTATGCCCGGGGAGGTTTAAGTTAGACATTAGGAAAAAATTCTTATCAAAAGGGTTACCAAAGACTGGAACAAGCTGCCCATCCCTTTTGAGTTGCCATCCCTGGATATATTTATAACCTGTCTAGATATGGTACGTAAGGATATGGTGTAGTAGTGGCCCTGGTAGAGTTAGATAATCGTTGCACTTGATGATCTTAAAGGTCTTTTCCAATCACAGTGATTCTGGTTTTGGGAAGAACTGGAAAGGAAGTTGATTCAGAACAAAAAAGAAACTGAAAAGTTGTCATTCAAAACCGAGTTTGTTTTGATATGTCACAACAAACTTTCTTATACACTTTGCATAATCATACTCTGCATGTACAGAATATATCTAGAAAATTTCAGGCTGAAATGGGTTTCTAAGCCAGGAGGTTAAAAAGGGTTTTAGAGAGTAATCTGAAAAAAATATTTTCATAAAAGGTATGTTGCCTTTGTAGAGCTGCTGAACATCTATGTCTGCATGTGGCGGAAAGTTATTATTTGTTCATGGGTTTGACAAGAAAAGTAGCCTAAAATCTTTTGTGGAAGAAGTCAAGCAATCTTATAATGTGTTTTCCAAAATTAATAATTTAGATGCTATAATAGCTCTCTCTTTGTGATCCTCTGAGAAGATAATGGACTTTTCCTCCTTCAGGAAACAGACGTGAGGATATGCTTCGAAGTGCCCTAAGGCGAAGGAAAGCTCTCCTGCAGGAGCTTAGGGTAAGAGTCCTCTCTGTGGACAGAAAGAACAGAAAGGGCCGGGTTATCTGCATATCCACTGCTGATGTGGATGATTTTTTTTTCCCGTCCTTTACCTCTTGGGCTGGGCAGTATTCGGTCCTTTGCTAGTTCGCAGTATAGAGGCTGGGCCAGCAAAATGCAAAGAAGGGATTTTTAATGCTGCCAAAATAGGGTCAATAGTAACTGTTACTTATTCCTAGGTTGTGGAGGGTAACAAACATTAATGAAAAGTATTCCCAGATTTTTGGCAGTTTATTTGTCACTTTTTTTCCATTCTTTTTTCCTTGTGATGAAAACCGTATGGCTTCAAGATAAGTGGAATGAAGAACTTTCTTTACACTTGTCGGGGAACTGATTGAGTGCTTCTCTTCATGCAGCAGTCACTTGTGGGCTGCCTCTCAGTGCTGGATGTTTCTGCAGTTGTGTTTTGGCGAGCAAGGCTGTGCTCTGCTGCAAGCTCCCAGGGGTTAATCCCAGTTAGTCCAGAGAGCGTAACAATACTGTATGCTTTTCTGTGATGAGATTTTCTTTAAGAAGATAACTTGATTTTACAGGAGCAGCATCTTCTGGAAGAGCTTTCACAGCCACCTGCAGCAGCTGAAGGACACCGTCATAACCACAGAGCTGTTTCCCCACATGTCTATCAGATACCTTTCCCAGCTCCGCAAGGAGAACCACCAAGGATTATCCAGCAGACAGTAAGGATCCTCTCTCCTTGGAAACAGTGCTAGCACTATGCTAGTCTGAGATAACAGCCACTTGGGAGTTGTATGGAAATGATCATCCCACTGAAAGGGAAGCTACACCTCGTGCTTGGAACCCTTACTGCCATAGGCAAAATCTAAGGGAAATCATCTTACAAATAAGGCACACAATTAACAGTGTGAATGGCTTACCATAGGGACAAGGTAGCAAAAGCAGTGGGAGGATTGCACACACTCTGGCCTGGCCATTTAGCCAGTTTCCACTGCACACTACAGTCTGCTCATGCAGCCCACAACTTCAACACCTTCTCCATGAGGATGCCATGGGAGACAATGTCCAAAGCCTTACTGAAGTCCAGGCAGATTATACGCACTGCTATGTCCTCCCAAAGACCATGGAGCTGGCCAAAACTAACTCAAATTTCTCCATTTTCCTTTCTTTTTCAGATGCCACCTCAACCCGCTACCATCATCCAGCAGTTACCTCAATCACAACCCCTGATCACACAGATTCCCCCTGCCCAGCCTTTTGCAGCACCCCGTACTGGAAACATTAAAGAAGGTAATGTACCCTCTCTTTAGCAGCTAGGTCCCGTCACCAGGCCCAGAGAGGGTGGATGAGGTGCCATGGCAAGTGGAAGTGGGCAAGGAGAGCATCCAAGCTCGTTAATGACGTGCTATGTCACAACCAGGCTACTTCTGGAGCTGTGGGAATTGCAGTCTGTAAACGGACTAGGTACTGTGTCTGAGAGGCTTTCAGAGGAGCTCTTATTGCTAAAACGAAAGAAAAGGGGACTACAAACTCAGCAAAGCCAGGTTAAGCTGCCAGGGAAGCTTGGGAAAACAAATCAACTCAACGCAAGGCACTGAGTAATACTAGTAAGGTCAGACTCATGCACATGGATGATTCCAAAATTATCAAACCAGCTTCTAAAATCTGTTTTTATTCTTTTGTTGCCTCTTAACCTGCTTTTCAATCTTCTCAGAACAGTATAGGCTTTTATTATGCCCCATGTTTGGAAACAAGACAGAACAGCGGAAGTGCTGTTCCAAATATAGTGCAACACCAATAAAAACAGTTTGCTTCTAAACACAGGTGGATGCTACTGTGAAATAATATGTGAACAAAAACCTGGGATGACTTCCCTGCCTCAGCCTTCAGCCAAAAGTTTCTTCATGCCACAGAGAAATTCTCAGATATGACATTGCAATATTTCTCAGCTCTTTCTTAATCAAAGTGTCTGGATTTTTGAATCAGAGTTTATTTTCATAAACAAAATAGTCCAAATTCATGCATGATTTTTCTGAAGCTAATACATGTAAATTACTTTTTGTATGACCAGTTTTAAAAAAAAGGAGAGTTGTCCTGAATTTCCTTGCCTCCCCCCTCCCCTCCTTCCTTCCCTCTTCAAGCAAATTAGTTCCACTGCACAGGTCCTTTGTAATTAAGGTCCAGAGATCATGGTAAGCAGATTTGATGCACATACAGTGGACTCTCAAGGTGGCACTGCAATATAACATAAAGTTGAGGAAACCTCTTACATGGTAGGCAATGATCTTGTGTAGAAGCAATGGAGAGCACTTCAGGGAGATGGTTCATGCTGGAGTAAGCGAGACAGCTCGAGCACTCAGCCCTTCTCTAGCCTGCCAGTCAGCATAGCCAGAGGGGTGGGCATGACGGAAACTAACATACGGAAGATGCTTAACAGAAGCTTTCTTGTAGAAGTGAGGAGAAACAGGAAAGCTGGTATGAACAGTCGTGTTAATATTCATTAATTTTGCACTGTCTGGGTAAATAATACTAAAGTTCTTCACGTATCCCTTTCAGCTGCTTTGAGTTGGTTGCTGTGACCAGTCTATATGCTGAAGGGCACTTTTTACTGAGATGCCTCTCCTGCTTTTCAGCTGCTATTAAAGCTTTTACTTTCTTCCTTGGGGTGACCTCTTCCTAGATATGGTAGAGATGATGCTGATGCAGAATGCTCAGATGCACCAGATCATCATGCAGAACATGATGCTGAAAGCTCTGCCACCAATGATGTTTGTACAGCCTGCTGGAGCCAGCTCTCCCTTGCTTCATCATGCACAACAGGTAACAATACTGGAGTCAGAAGGGCATCCTTGCTCATACAAGGCAATGGTTGATCTCCCAGGGAGGGGCACGGCCTGGACAAAACATGCAGGAAGTCTGGAACTTTTAACAGCTGTGTACATCTTGACACCCACTGCATCAGAATACTGTTACTGAGCAGAGCACAGCCTGTCTCTTTACTATGATGAGCGCTCTGTCAGGACCCAGTGGAAGAATTTCTCCTTTACAAGTGCAAACTGGATTCAGTCCACCTCTGAATATTATCTGGCCTGTACAGTTGAACAGATTATGCATGGAAGATATCTACACTGGGTGGTCCACCTGCTGCAAACAGCAGGTCAATGTTTGTGTCACAAATCCTGTAATTGGTAAAATTTGACCCAGCTGGTTCAAATGGGCTAGAGCTGAAGCGCAGATTTTGTGATCCACTGTTCTAGTTCCTGTCTCATTGAAAATGAATGGCTACTGAAGTCTGAAAGGAGCTTAAAGGTATTTTGGTGTGTAGATTCCTATAGGGATTTTTCTAAAACATGTCCAGTGCCTGATAAGAGGTAGGCAATTTTGCACATATCCTTAGATGCCAAATTTCTAAGCTATTTTTAACAAGGTGATATAACTCCTTAGTGTCCTTAAGTGCTTTGGAAAAATGTTTTTCTAATGTCTACTTTGTAGCATTTATTTCCTAAAGAAGCAAGGAGAGTTGATCTTTGGGGAGAAGCAGATGTCCCTGTGTTGCAAAAACTTCCCCTGTACTTTTCCTACCCCTCCATTTTCAGGCTAACTATGTTCTTTTTCCTGTGTTGTAAGATTTTGATTTCTTTTTTTTAGATGTTAAGGTTGTCATGTGCTGAGAAAGTAACTGCCACACTTCTGCAGTCCTTGCCCAGCCCACTCTCTTTTGCTCTTGGCAAAAGCAACAGACAGCTTAAAAGGTCCTGAGAACTGGGTTTAATGGAGGAGTAAGAAATGGAATCCTTCGCCCTAACCCACCCCATGGCCTGGAGCAAGCTGACAGGTTTTTACACCTGTTGGGACCAAATGTCTGCCCCAGACAGAAAGCTTCCAACAGCAGCTGCAAGCTCTTGTGTTTCAGGGCACTAATGGCCCAGGAGGCCACACCCACAGTGCAGTGGCATCTGCTGACTTTGTCAGCCGTGCTCCCAGCGTGGATTTGATGTGGAAATGGCAGGCAATACTGACTGTTCCTTATGTCAGAGCTGCTCTGAGTTGCTTCAGATAGATGCCCATTTATCTTTTCTACAAACTCTGCAGTTTCTGATTTTGAATACTCTTTCCCCCACGCCATGAGGGAAATGTCTGAGGCAGACACTGGTGCTGGGAGAGCCAGTGGAGTCATCTGCAGCTTTCTGTGGAGGACCCCTTCTATAAGTGAAGATGGCAGAGCAAGAGTTTGCATTCCCCTGGTACCCACCTTCTTCCCCTGGTCATCTTGTCCTTGTGTGTTTCCTTGATGTAGATTTGTGGAATAAACTATAGGGAGTGGGGTCTTGAGTGCCTCTGAATATCAGGTGAAATCTGAAATCATCAGCTGCTTGCTGGACCTTCTGTGGTGGAGCCTGCAAAACCCCATCTCCAGACACATGCTGAGGGAATTTCTTTATCAAGGGGTCACCATGTGGGAAGGCAGTCCTTCAGCCAAGGACTCATTCCATGGGGGCACAGATTTCATAAATTGCCCTTTATCTCTTTCCAACAAGGACCTGCAGTTTGCTGCTCCCTCAGCTGTGAAAGCAGACAGGCCCAGGCTATCTGCGGTGCACCACCATCACCACTACCCTCCTGCAGGGATGCTCCCGGTGCCCCACAGGGACTTCCCAACCACAGTGCATCCTTGGACTGGCAGCACGCTCCCTGCTCTGCCTACGTAAGTAAACAGACAGCCATGATGTAAACTTCTGGCCCTTCCTTCCCACACATGTAGGGTAGCAAGGTAGACCAGACAATCCCATGCCTTTATGGTTCTCCACTAAAGCCAGTCTTGAATATCATATTTAACACAACAATGGGTTTGAGGTAGGTTAAGTGATGTTTTGATACACTCAATCTTATATATTGAGTAATTAACCCTTGCTTACTGTGGAATAAACACGAGGATCAGACAAAGTCTGCAGATGATCCCTGCCATGCAGAGCCACCACCCAGCAATGTTGCATGGCTCCATTCTTCAGTGGCTGTTTCCTTGCATTTAGGGTTTCCCAGTGAATCCAGCAGACAACTGCTAGATAAAGTCTGCATATATTTTACATTCAGGCTAAAGTTTCCAGTAGGATTTATTTTCTTGAAACACTGCTGAGACATTTGCTAATCAGAAATTCCTGGAGAAAAGCTCACAACCGCTTGCTAACAAAAATGGTACAAAGGGAGGGGAGTACTTAGAAATAAAACTGAGACTTTCCAATAAGCCTGTGCTTGCAGCTGGGGTATTTTTTCAAGTGCTGAGATGGATAGACTTCTCCCAGAAGATCCTAAGATCTGTAGAGCCCTCAAGCCCCTAGCAGAAGTCAGCAGCCAACTCCTCCAGGGGCTCTCTTTCCTGTGCCTTCCCTGCTATCTCTGAGCTTGTCTTGGTTGGCTTTCTAGGTGTGAGCAGATCACACTCAGGGCTAGTGTTTGAACTAGTTGGCTCGTGTGAGTGCCAGTGGCAGGAGGGGTCTTGAGCAGGGGTCTGAACCGAGACAGAGCAGTGGTCTTGTCAAGTGTATCAAGAGGGGAGAGCAAAAAAGCAGGCATTGAAGCACTGGTGCTAGAAAGTTCTTATGTGCTGAGGATAGTAAAAAATGTACGCTGCTAGAGGGTGGTGAGGTGGCTGGGGACTTCAGCATGTGGACTTGCTGTTGCATCATGGAGAACAGAGCTTTTATTTCTATGCTATGGCTCTTTCAAAAGCCGTAGTGAACAGAAGGACAGGATGGAGGCAGCTGCATCCTCAGGCATGGATGACCTGCTGGCAAGGGTATCTATATGGCCCTGTTTAGCATGGGATTTGAATTCCTGAACAGATTATTTACCTAATAGGATTAGAAGGGATAAACAATTCTACCCTTTTCACTTTTGTGTGGGTTTGTAATCTGTACCAATAAAGATCTCTTGGCTCCTTCCAGAATCAGTGCAATTAGCTGTTTGCAGAAATCAGCAAAGGAAGATCTTGTCATGACTTTCAAGCTGTCTTCTACCTCTTCTTCAGTTACCTTCCACTGTTAGTTATGAGATCCAACAATTACACACCATCCTTTTTCAGCTGCAGCAAGCATACACTGTTGGCTATTACCAAACACTGTAAAGCCATTTTTCTTTTTGCAGGTGGCCCACATACTGACATCACGTGTTCCTCTACAAGTGGACCATAGCATTGCTGAGGTCAACCTGGTTTTGTGCAGTTCCTAAATAATCTGTCTGATTGACAGCCTAATGTCTGTAGGACTGCACATTGTTGGTACAAGAAGTGAGCGGGAGAAGGACTGCAGATGTTCAGAGCAAATGTACCACGCACTTGCAGTCTGCTCACTCATTTCTGCTAGTTCAGTTGTTTACTGTTATCTTCCAAGCCCAGACCAGCCACAGGCAATCACCACTTTTATTTTGCTGCTCTTCACAAAATCAAGAAAACCCATCTCAAAGTGTCTTGCCGGCCTGGTAACCCACACCAGCCCCTGGGCATGAAACAATCTTAACACCAGTGTTATCTGAGCCCTTGCAAATGAGTATGACGTAGCTTGAGTGTTGGGAGTCCCCTTCAGGTGCAGAGAGGAAATGCCCATTGCAGAGGGGCCTACTGCCATCCCGGGCAGGATGATACAAATTAACCCAGCATGCCTGAATGAGGGTTTATTCATCAAAGCTCAACAGCCTGAAGTGTTCCTCCCTCCACATTTTTTGTTTTTCACTCCGTCACAGATATTACATTCATTATTCTACATTAATTACCTATCCATGGAACTAAAGATCATAGAATCAGAGAATCATTCAGGTTGGAAAAGACCTCCAAGATCATCAAGTCCAAACTCCTACCCAACACTTCCATGCTCACTAGACCATGCTCTGAAGTGCCACATCTACTCGCTGTTTGAATCCCTCCAGGGGTGGGGACTCCACCACCTCCCTCCGCAGCCCCTTCCAATGTTTAACTCCTCTTCACTAAAGACATTTTTCCTAACATTTAATCTGAATTTCCCCTGGCGCAACTTGTGGCCATCTCCTCTTGTCGTGTCATTAGTTACGAGGGACAAGAGGCAGCACCTGCATCTCTGCACCCTCCTTTCAGGGAGTTGTAGAGAGCAATAAAGTCACCTCTCAGCCTCGTCTTCTCTAGATGAGTGATTCAAATGCAATTTGTCTGCATAGCAAGGTGAAATCCTCACATTGGATGTTTCTGAAGATGAGCGCTCTGCCCAACCTGTGTGAGCTGGCTGTACACAGCATTTAGATAAATAATTCTGAGTGGAGAAGAACAGAAAGAAATCTGCTGCTGCAGTCACCGTGTTTAAACACTGAAGTGCAATGCCCACCCCCAACTAACTGCAGTCCATGTTTTCTGCCTCAGGAGGACTCTGACTCAATCTCACCTGAATCTCAAAGCTACCCGAAGTTTTCTTCTCAAACACAGATTGAGAAGGTGATTTAAGCAGCCTGGAATTGTGTATATTTGTTTCATTATTTCTCGACCTTTCCCTCCTGTAATCAGGGTTTAGACTTGATTTGAAAAAAAATAAAATAAAATCCTGAAGTTTTTCCTTGGATATTGGCATGTCTTTTTCTTCAGCAACATAAATCGAACAGTTTTCCCTCCTTTACTTTTCCTACTAATTTTCAGAGGGCAGGCTTTAACATGAGCCCATGCTATCCTGTTCTTTTCGTTTTCATTTGGGACTTCTTGGAAGGCTCAGCATCAAGTGGTACTTTTTCATGCTCTCAGCAGCCTGGTTGTATGTAATACAGAGAGGCAAATAATGAATTAGTAGGACTTTCTCAATGTCTTCCCACCTTCTTCTGTTTTTAAAGTGGAGAACATCTCTTTGGTTTTGCCTGGTGCAGTTTGTGAGTGAATCTGATGCAGGTAAGCTGTGGACCCACTGTTGTTTTTTTTTTTTAATGGTTACCCAGAAGAAAAGATATTGCTCTGGGAATAGATAGTTCCTGATAGGCAAGGCTTAGTCTGGTTTGAGATCAGATTTAGTTACATGACTGGATGCTGTGTTATCTATGGAAGTCCATGAATTAATTGGCATGCTTTAAAGTGCTGCTATCAAATTGGTAAGCCATGGTGGTGGAGTAATACGTAAAGCCTACTGGGCAAATATACAAAGGGTGCTGTGAGCGCTCTTTCCAAATAATAACTGTCACTGCTGGAAGCTAATGGTGTGCTGTCCGTACTCTGAAAACAATTAATGAATAATTTATTTGCTATGTAAAATTTACTTTACCCTTTGCCCTCTGCTCTGTTTTCTTTGCTCTGTGTGAGTCAGTCAGATAGTGTGGATCAATTCACTGCTGCGTAGATCAGGGAAACCCAATGGAGGGTCTTCAGCAGCAACTCATTCGGACACAGTGACAGGGTCCACAGGCACTAATAGCCTTCAACAACCACAGCCAGCCCTGCGTGAGACCCCTGCCCTCCCCAAGGCCAGCAATCCCATTTCAGCTTGGGCCTGGGACTGCTTGTGGGTCCTTTTGACCCTGTCCTAGATGTCCTCTCCTTGTATGGTACTGCAGATTGGGACACAGCACTTGCTCCCCACGCCCTTGGGAGCAGCAGACCCTTACTACACTGGGAACCAGGATATGCAATGGAGAAAGGTGCTGTGCTTGTGCAGGGATTTGGTAGTGCTTGACTGATACAAATCTGCTGCTTTGGGCAGGTTTAGCAATAAATGGTAGTTTGTGTATGCTGATGTATGCATTTTCACTATCTGCTGTTTAATTACTGTATGTAGGTTGTAATAGGCTCCTCCCTTTTAAAAGCTTACTGTGTGCAGCATTGGCTGGGAGAGCATTTCCTCCCGAGGACGGGCATGTGGAATGATGCGCACAGAGATGTCTCCTTACAGCCTCATCCAAGTCCTGGAAAGCTTCTGCAGGTTAGGCATGGACCCTCTGCTTAACATTACACCTCAAAATGCTTAAGCCACACACAGCTTCCCTGGGCAAAGAAGTCCTCACAGACAGGATCAGGCTTCTGGGAAAGCAGTGTGGTTCACATCCCACCCTCAGGAGATTGCCTGTGAGGCTCCAGCAGTTACTCTGCGTTGTCCGACAGTGTCACTGCAACTGCAACCCAATGATACAACAGTAACAGTCCGGCAGATACAATTTTTTCTCCTGCTCTGTGCATGTTTCGTTAGGATGTCCTTGGAAGCGGCTGCAGAATTGCTTTACAATTTTCAAAAGAGGTGTTTTAATAATGCCTGACTGAGTAACACCACGTTTGCATCTCTTCCCTTAAAGGCTCAGTGTGGCTTGCAACACAACCAAGCTAATTCACCAACAGTCTCTGGGCTGAGAGTTAAATTTTAATGAGAAGCAGGGGAGAAGAACCCAGGTATGACTCAGCCACCCACATCCTTCCCCTTCGTCTCCTCACTGGCGAGGGCAGGGCAGCGCAGCAGGACAGAGTGGGGACAGAGCAGTAAGGACCTACGACTCAGAGGCTGCCCCAGCGATGGAGCCTACTGGTCCATGGGGGAAAAGAGTCGCCATTGTCGGTGGTGGTCTGGTAGGAGACACAATTTGGCTGCTGTGTGATTGTGTTTGCCAGGGATCTGGGGCTGTAAAAGCATTGCTTCCATATGGGGCGAATGTTTTTCTTAAAATCATTCCTCCTGTGGCTGGCACTTGCCTTGAATGGTGTGTGCAAATAAATCGTGCCACCAAGAGTCATTTTCTCAGAGGAAGGGGTTTGGGAGGTGAAGCAATGGTGCCCAGATACACTAAGTAACAGTCCTTGTTTGGGCTGCCAGATCTTCCTGCCCCTTGGCTGTTACTGGTTTTAACCAAGTCACTAACATGAAATGCTTTGCAAGGATTGAGTCTTCATAAATATCAGGCTAAGAGGAAATATCTTCCCTTCCCCTGCTCACTTCTGTTTGGGAATGGTTTTCCTCCATTGCTACTTGCAGAGTGCTATGACTCTAAAGAACAGCATGAAGCTTTGCAGCACCTAAATCTCTCTTTTAGTTTCTTGGCCATTAGCTTCTTGGTCTCCATGCTGCTGGAAGGGAGTGATGACAAAAAAGTCTATAGTTCTGTCAGCAATTAATGATGGAAATTAAACAAGAAAAAGAGAAGCAGGACATATGTGTGCTGCCTTTTTAAGGTAGCATCTTGTTTTTGCACAGGTCTAGCTTCCCCCACTGTGTTTCCAAGGGAATGCTGCAGCACCCTGAATACTACTGAGGAAGATATAGCTCATAGAGGAGCAGAGAGCTTGCCTGTACCAGCTCCTGTTGTCTGGCTGAAAGGATTAGCCCTGCTGCAATTAATTACCGCATGTAAACAAGCCCTGAGCTTGGTATGACTTTATATGATGACTTTTTATGGATTACTTTTGTCTTGGAGGCTCTGCAGGCACATCAGGGGTGCCAGAGGACTGCTCTCCAGGAAGAAGTCATCTAAGGTTCTTGATCAAAGGGTCTTCCTATATATGCTGAGCTGCACACTGCTTTCTCGTAGTGATTGGTAGTGGTCTGTAATATAGCTACCAGTGAAGTAGTTTGTCCACCATTCCTGATCCTTCTCTTGTAGGTGGGTGCATTAAATGCCTGTTTCTTTGCTAGACGAGGTTTCCATGTTGATGTTTATGAAGCCAGAGAAGGTAAGTTCAGCCCGATCATTACTGTTTTATTAATGTTTCTGTTCCTTGATAACAGAAGTAAACTGTGTGAGGTCACGGCAGCTTCAGAAAGGAAATGAAATCTGAAAGATGGCACTTTGGAGATATGCTTTTTACTTTAGCTTCTGTGGTGGTGGTATTTATTTGAAATAAATTGCCTTGTGTGGAGAGGACCCCACCCTTCAGGTACTAAAATTATGCCTTTTTAAATGTTTTTGACTTAAATATTGATTCAAATACCTTTGAAAATTGCTCCCTGTGTGAAGAATTACAGCATGGTGTTGTTGAACCAACTGTGTTAGAAGTTTGGAAGCAACAGCTGTTGCTAGCGTTGCAGCATCTCTGTTAGGATTAGAAGCATTGACCTGACTCATAACAACTGCGATTGGTGGTGAGGAGGGCTGGTGGCAAGAGGGGCAGAAGGAGAGACGGAGTGCTTTCAGGAAGCTTCCAGCTCCACAGGGCATTGCAACAGGGAAACGATTATTTGGAGCCCAGGTGCTCGTTGAAAGGGAGAGAAATTGTTTTCCTTCAGTGTCTGTCAAGCTGACAGACAAATAAAACCTGGGTAGAGGTGGCAAGCCAAGTGGCAGATGAGAATGATGTTATGGAAGGTGAAATGTACTTGAACATGCACTGAAGGGAAAGGGAAACCCATTCTGACACATGGTCTGTGTGGTAGCTGTTCCCACTCAGGCAGATGTGAGGATGGGCAGTTCTGCTGCACAGCTCCCAGCTATGCCTCTCTTGAGTCCTGCACACAGCTCTGGGGCCCTGCTGTAGAAATGGTCAGGTAGGGGGAGAAGGTGCCACAGCAGCCAGCTCCAAGTGGTGCCAGCAAGCTGCAGACTCAGAGCAAGGGCAAACAGCTTTTCACCATAGTTCAACTCTCTGCTGCATGTTGTATATGCTAGAAGTTTCACAGGTTCCAAAAACCTCTGGTTGCTCTTACCTGCTTTCTGAGCCAGGTGGATTTTATGGCTTTACTCCAGTTTTTGACCCATTGCTTGTGCTGAGATGCAACTCCGAAAGCTATTAGGATGAGGCTCTGCCACACATGCTGGCTGGACAACCTGGGAAGCCTGAGTGAGGCCATTGGAAAGATGAACAGGCCAGTGCTGAAACGTTTCTGTCTGAACAGCGATGGAAGTGACCTGGCAGTGTCCTGAAAAGCATGAGACCGTAGGTCTCAGCAAAATCTTCCAGGCATATTCATTGCTAGTCTCTCTTCACTTAGAGGGGAAACAGCTCTTTGTGATAACAGGCCCTCTGCCACTGTGGCGAGCTGTCAGGATCCCGCGTTCCCTTTGCAGCACTTGGCTACAGCTGCTTTTTCCAGTCTAGAAGTGGCATGTAGAAAGTGAAGCTGTTCAGCTGCCTTGCCGACACTTGAATGTGCCTTTTGATAACGGCTTCCTCTGGGCAGAGTGGGGAACAGTGACTCCCCACTGCTCCTCCTGCTGTTGCTGTAGGGATGTTGGGAGATGCTGCCTGCATTAGGCTGTGGTATCTATGTCTCCATAACCAGATGGTCTTTCCGCACAGATATCCGGGTGGCCAGCTTTAGCCGTGGCAGAAGCATTAACTTAGCCCTGTCCCACAGAGGACGCCAAGCCCTCAGAGCTGTGGGGATGGAAGAGCAGGTACCCTGGCAACTTCTATCAGCAATGGGGTCTCTGTGGTTAAAATGCTGTTGACTTCAGCTGGTGATGGACAGGCTCTCTTCTAGTCCTCAAGCATGCAGAGGTAGCTCTGCTTTCCTGAAGGCGAAGGCAGACCTCTCTCACTGCATGCCTGCAGCCTAGGTCTCCACTAGTTCACTACACAGCTGCCTGCATGGACCTGCCCCAGCCTCGAGGTAGCACCAAATTTCCAGGCAGTGAGGCTGTGCTCATGGCCGAGGGTGTTTCCCCTGGAGACAAACATTCAGACAACACCTTCCAATGTTTACCTCCCTGCTATGCTCTCCTCCCTTCTGGAGGGTGAGGGTAAACGGTGCAGGAGTAGCAGACTCCCAAAAGAGCTGGAGTAACAGCAGGGCATGACAAAAGGGGCTAGTTACCCCACTGACGTGCCCAGATCTGTATTTTCCCACAAAACCTTGAGCTTTGGGCTGACCCCTGAAATCCACAAACACCAACTTCTGCAAAGTACACTTGGCTCAGAGCCCGGCATTCCTCTGCAGGGTGCTTGCTGCCATTTAACATGCAGTTGTAGGCAGCGGTGAGATTTCCTGGCCCCTGGCTTCCTGCAGGGGAGCCTAGGCTTCAACAGCTCATATCCCACCACCCCTGCCCTGCCCAGCACCCTGGGACTTTTCATGTCCCTTCTATCATAAAAGAATTTCCCCCCAATTTTATTGAGAATGAGTTTGTAAGTAATCTCAGTAAAATATAGCGACCTGGCATCAGCAGCCCTGTTAAATTTTCCCCAGTAGCTTGGATAACCACATGAAAATGTACAAGGTGAGAGCATCCCATTCTGCTCACAGAGTGGTGCACAGGGTGGATGGCACTTGGCAGCTTGTGTCTTCTCGATGACTCAGATTTGGCTAGAAGGCTGGGTTGTATTCCCTTCCATTTCAGATTGTGTCCAAAGGCATTCCCATGCGAGCAAGGAGGATACATACACCTTCAGGGAAGAAGTACTCTATCCCTTATGGGAAGAAGAACCAGGTACTGGGCTTGTGCTGCCACTCTTGAGATGCTTCACAGAGCATAAAGAGGTTTTGATGGCATTCGTAGTTCTGTGTGACGAAAAGACAGGGGCTGATGCTCTTATAAGGCTACTGGGAGTGGGAAGGGGATTGCGTGACCCTCCAGTTTTGGTGGGGCTATTTGGAGAGGGTGACGTTTCTCATCTGGTCATGTAGAGCATCTTTCAGCAATGCCTCCTGAACCCATGGTTTGTTTGCCTTGCAGTACATTCTCTCTGTCGACAGAGCAAACTTAAACAAGGAGCTGCTAACAGGTAGGATGCCAGGTCTGTTTGCAAACACATTTACACCCTGTTCACCAAGGATTTAGAGTTCACCCTACAAAGAGGAAACTTTGGACCCCACACTTTCAGAAAGTGCTTTCATGAACTAGCTGTGTTTTTAAGGAGAAAATGTGTGCTGTTTCCCTGCTGCTTCTCTGACAATAATAAATAAATAAAATAAATTCAAACAAGTCCCTTCAAGGCCTTTTTGCGCATGAAGCTCTCCCGCATTCACACTCATGGGAGCTGCCTCTGCTCCTCGGCTACTGACACCGGTGTCTGCTGCCAGAACTTCACCAGCTAAAGCAAGAGATACCTTCTCAGACTTGCCATGGTTCATGGCATTTTCTGCAACCTCTGATTGTACAGAGACAAATAGAAATGGGCGCACTGTTGCAAAGTATGGAATCAGGCCAGGCCAAATATCCCCAAATTTCCTACTGACTACAGGCACCTCATTCCATTCTGAAACACAGTGTAGTGATGTTGGAAACACGTCAATGACTCATTGTGGGGAAGAAAGAAATCTGTGTAAGATTCCTTGCACTTTTTCAATAGTTTTCACTGGAGTTGACAAAAGGGCACCCTGCCCGCTGGCCATCACTCAACACAGTAATCTTATTTGCTATAATGGCAAAAGTTCCTATAACTCAGAGATCCTTTGGAAATATTTTGGGGGTCTAAGCACAAGCCCCTACATTTAGTTGTCCTTTCTTTTCACAGCTGCTGAGAAGTACTCCAACACTAAACTGTACTTTGGACACAAACTCCTGGGGTGCAATGCAGAGTTGGGGACGTTAACCATCAAAAGGTAATCCCTGTGTAAGCCTGTGGTCAAATTCTGTCTTCATTTAGTTTCTGCTTAATCATTCACAAAACCTCAAACAATTGAGCAATCTTGGTTTGAAATTAGTATGTTATTCCTGAGCACGCAAAATTTGATGTCAGCTTTGAAAAGGAGAGACATCAAAGGCAGGCTGGCTATTCATATGCAGGCTGAAAAATAATTAAGCAACTTGCTAAGCCCCCAACAGCCTGGCAGTAGGCGAGGTACAAGCTTGTTAACCTGTGGAGGGAAGAAAACTGACAGACTCCTCAGCCCCTGTTTTCAGGCACAGATTGCTCATCAGGGAGGGCAGCTAATAACCTTGTTTCGTAGTCGTGTTAAGTTCTGGTCATGCCCATTGTCCACTTGGGGATGCAGGCTCTACAAAATAGAGGCATTATCCTAACAGTTGTGTTGCATACTTGGGCAGATCTGTCAGAGTTATGCTTTTGATAACCTGCAGGATAGTTATTTATCCTAACACTGAACTTCCCAGTTGTCACAGCCATCCTTCCCTCACCCTAGAAGATTAATAGGACTAGAGGTGTCCCTGGTATTTTGCAAAAGGCAGATCCACTATGCCCCGTGGCACTGAGCTGGCCTGGAGTTACAACAGGATTAACCCAAAGGATTCTCTTGCTTTCAGATCTGACGAGCAGCCCTTGGAAGTCACCTATGATCTCATTGTGGGATGTGATGGAGCTTTCTCAACAGTCAGAAAGCAGTTCATGAGGCAAACGCGCTTTAACTACAGTCACGAGTACATTCCTCATGGCTATATGGAGCTGACCATCCCTCCGAAGAATGGAGATGTAAGTGTGCCTGTCTTGGGGGCTGCTATCACCTTTGCAGATGGGACATCCTTTTCACCTCTCATGGTGGCTCTGCTATTGCTGGTCTAGAGAAATTAATTTCTTGTCTGGGGCAAGGAATTAAAATTTTCCTAGGAGAAGGCAGACATCTCTTCCTCTTCCAGTGGTGGGGCCAGTGTCTTGATACCTGGCTGCAAAAATCCTAGAGAGCCAGACCTGGAGCAGTAGGGATAACCTTACCACCGAGATGTCCTGGGGGTATGAGAATGTATCTGTGAGGACATCAGCAATTGCAAACCAGTAGGTTTTTGCCCATCTTTCCTACCCTTTCATCTTGCCCTTGCTCTGTGTCTCCATGAAGCATCAGGTACTAAAAAGGTTCCTTGTGGTCATTGTGTCTTCTCACAGTACAAAGGACAGCAACTGGTGTGCTGGTGTGGAGAGGAAGCATAGACTGGGCTGGGGAAGCTAAGCAGAGCAGGGCAGGGACACAAGACAATTTTCCTTCTCTTTCAGTTTGCCATGGAACCAAACTACCTCCACATCTGGCCAAGAAACACCTTCATGATGATTGCACTGCCCAACATGGTGATAACCCATGGCCATGCTCTCTTGGGGCACAGGATGGAGCTTGTGATGACTGTGGTGGCAGGCATGTGGTAGGGGCTGTGGGGACTGGCAAGGTGCCAGGAGGGACACCCAGCCTGTGCCAGGCATCCCACAGCCTGAGGGGGAGGGAGGAATGCAAGACAGGACCCCCAAAGCTGTCCCTGGGGCCACCTCTCTCTGCACACACATCGAAGCCCATCTGAACCCGCGCAGAAACCAGCTTCTGCAGCTGGATGTTATAAACTAGATACGGGAGTACCCAAGCAGTGTGCCAGGCCCATGCTGGCAGATCAAACACTGCTCATTTCTGTCTCCCCGCTGCCTGCCCCCAGCATGTGCAGGCCCACCATGGGAAATGGAGTGGCCAGGCATTTGTCCCCACTGTGCAGGTGGGGCACTGTGATTGCCAAGGGAGACAGACTGGGCACTGAGCTGCTGCTCCAGATGCCAGGTGCTCTCTACAGCCTCAGGGCTTCTTTCTGATTTTCCTCCCTGGCTGACAGGACAAGTCCTTCACCTGCACGCTCTTCATGCCCTTTGAGGAATTTGAGAAACTCACAACCGGCGAGCAAGTGCTGGGTTTCTTCCGGACCTACTTCCCAGATTCCATTCCCCTCATTGGAGAGTAAGTGTTCCCATCTCCCCTTTTCACTCATCAACACAGTGCCATGAGCTGGGGGACACATCCCCACTCAGCATGGGGGTCCTGGTGACAGATAATTCCCTGAAGCTGGCAGGCCCAGGAGCTGCAAATGCTGTTGGGGTGGATCCACATGGCCTGTGGGTCTGAAGGAGTGGGGAACGAACAGGCTGGCTCTGTTCTGGACTAGCACTGAAACTGCAGTGGGATTCAGCCCCATCCCATGGCAGCTCCTGACGGAGTCACACTATTAGGAAGAATTTCTTTTCAGTGAGGAATTTCTTTCCAGAGCCTGGCACAGGCTGC